>BPLR01013488.1:0-99484 GCA_021605095.1 Caerostris extrusa | reverse complement strand
TGCTTTTGCTGGCCATGGAGGCCTAAGTGCAAGCAGGATTCAGTGATCTCTTTTCCAATCTGGATATAAAGTTTGCTGAAACAGCAGGGAGAGAGAGAGCTCGGAGGAACAAGTTTGCATTTCAAATATTAGCTCTTGAGGGATTTTATTGTTATATCAAACATAGCTGTTTGAAAAGAGAGACCTTTTTTGCGAAGTGCTGTAGTCGGCTACAAGGGTTTCTATAATTGAAGTATATTAAAATCAGCAAATGTATTGATAGAATTCAAAAACACTAAATCTTCAATTTAGGTTTAATTTGTTTGTCAATGTAATTGATTTTAAACATCATCGTGTATACTTCAAAACTCATCTTTAGATGTCAGTTAGTAAATAAATATTTCAAACGCTTTGCCTTTTATTTGCAACTTTTGGTTGGAAACACTGTACATATGAATTGCAAAAAACCCCCAAATTTTTATTGAAATTTTTTAATTTATATTTGTTTGTATTGATATACTATATTTATCAAAAAAATTTTATACACTCATGTCCATAAATTAAGGATAATGAAGTTCATGGAAAGAAAGAGACAGAAGCAAAACAAATTTGACTTATTTGTAAAAGTCTATTTATTAAACAAAATGGTAAAGAGCAAAAAGATGCTATATGTTTGACATAATTAATAAAAATTGCGATTTTTACTCCCTGGAGCAAATTTCAAAAAAGAACCTATTTATAAAAAACAACATAACATGGTTAGTATGATGATTAATATGGAGTATGTCTCCCGGACGATGCAATACAGGCCTTACAACGCCTAGGCATGCTCAGTATCAAATTATCAATCTGATCTCGAGGAATATTACACCACTCATCAAGCAATGCCCTCCGGAAGTTCCGGTTGACAGGTGGGAGGGGGGTTGACGGGCTGCAATTCGTCGGCCAAGCATATCCCACACATGCTCTATTGATTCAAGTCCGGTGAGTATGCTGGCCAATCCATACGGGTGATATCCTCCAATTGAAGGCATTCGTCTACAATGTTTGCACGGTGAGGACGGGCGTTGTCATCCATAAACAGAAATTCAGCACCCATGGCGTCCCGAAACAAACGTACATGTTGTTCCAGAATGACATCCCGATAGATGTGGCCTGTCATCGTTACACTCTGCACATGCAGGTCAGTTCTGGAACCGAGAATAATTCCTCCCCAAACGAGCCATCCTGCACCACCGTAACGATGTCGTTCAATGGCGTTCTCTTGGTGGCGTTCTCTTGGCGCTCTCCATATGAAAGTCCGGCGAGAATCAGACAGCAAACTAATCCTGGACTCGTCGGAAATCATCACACAAGACCACTGTTGCGGTGTCCCCAATGCATGCTCTCTACTCCAGGTTAATCGCAGGCGACAGTGAGTTGTGGTAAGTGGAACACATCTGACAGGCCTACAAGCATATAGACCAATGTACCCTAAGCGTCTGTACACGGTCTGCCTTGAAACTGTCGTACCGGTAGCTGAAGAGATCTGACGAGACAGGTCTGATACTGTGCTCCGTCTCATACCGGTCCTCATTCGGCGTTGTAACTCGGGAGCGACCTGTGCTGTAACATCTACTCACATTACCCTCATCTTGGAATCGTTGCCAAAGCCTGGAGATGACACTCTGGGCGATTCAAGTTCCTCGGATACTTCAGCTGGGTACGTCCACATTCCAGTCGTCCGATAATTCTACCACGTAAGAAATCATTCAAATGCTTCCTTTGTGCCATAACTATGCAGTTATTGCACTGAAAGGCTTTTTAAAGCGCTTGTGAAAAATTTTACTTCTTTGCCACCATTCCTTATATACCCCTCTCTAACACTCGTCATTGTGACGTACTATCCGCGCCATCTGGTGGTTTCCTGTAGTTTGCATATTCTTCTTCAAGATGTGTGTGATAATTCTACAGGTGAAATTTTTTATTTTAGAGTTGAATTTTTGTGTGATTCTAAAATATCCTTTATTTATGGACATGAGTGTATTTGAAAATGAAATATTTTAGGAAAATTCCTAAAATTGTACAAAATAAAATTGTAACATTAAAAGACTTTTACTTTTTTTAGATTTATAAGCACCATAGTCAAATATAAGTGTTTTTCTGGTGTTTCTTGCATCCTATATTTAAACTTAATAGATAAACACTTGTTTTATGTTTTAAACTAAACGTAAAACAAATACAATTAAAACGCAATTAAAAAAAAATTAACGATCTATAAAAATTACTCTCAAGTTTCAATTAATAATAAATAATTAATCTCATGTTCAATAATAATGTAAATTATATGTTTTATTTTTCAAAAGGCAGAATAGAGAACTGAGATTTCCAACTTACTCCAACACCTTTTTCTTTCTCCCAACCTATCACCATACACTCCTTACTCTTTTAACCCCCTCTTACCCTGCGTGTCTCCTGGGCTGAAAAACAGATCCCACTTCCGAGCGGAATGCATTAAACATCAGTCCCGAAATGGACGTTGATGGACTTCGGGAGCCGACTGCACAGGGAGAGAGGGAAGGGCAGGATCACACCCGGGAAAGGGGCTGTTTTGAGATGTCTGGCATGGGAAGTGTATGGGAGTCAAACATGCCATTACGGATTTTCCTTTCGGGAGCTTACTTTTAAATTTAGAATGCGTCTTGTAGGGAAACGCCGAACCGGACAAAAGCGCAAATTTGAAGTGAGGAGGCTTTGAAGCAAATTTCGTAAAACGAAATATTAATTAATTGAATTTTGATCTTTATTATATTGCATAAACTGATGTAGTAAATAATACATGGAAATTATAAATACAGTCCGATCTGAAATCACGGAAAAAATTGACGAGTTCCTTGTCATAGGGATTCGCGCAAAGATGTGCAATTCTATTGTTATCATAGAATCATTCTTCCCATATCCATATTTCATGTTCTGTTTTAATGAATCCGGTTTCAGATGGTTCTGAGCAAAGTAACATTAAAAAGTGCCATCTAACATATCCAGTTTATTAAATAAAATTTAGTACATTTTTAATTAACTAAATCTAATCTTATTTTCGTGCATCAGTCACAAAATTTATTGTCCCTTGCTTATTTGCAAATGTCGAATAATTTAATCCTCATACGCAATCCTTTGTGGAAAGGCATAATTTGGTATTCATCACTGAAAACAAAAGCGATTGAAAAAAAAGGCCTTAAAACTTGCTAGAGCTTGAGGTACCAAAAAAACACCCCTTCACTCCATCTCTTTTGTTGCGCGATAAACCTCGAAACATCCATCTAAGGACGCCAAAGGGATGTACGAACCCACTTAGCGCTGAAGCAGAAAATTAATCAAAGCTAACTGTAGAAAAAATTATTAAAGCTCGAATCTATACACTAATAAAAACGTCGAGCGCACACTTCGTTGAGACCGATAAAACTCGGAATGATTAATGTACGCGAAAATATCTCCTAAGAACTCGCAAAATACACTTTTCTTTTTGCTTTTTGCTTTTTGCTGGCATGGAGGCGTAAGTGCAAGCCGGATTTAGTGTTCTCTTTTTCCAATCTAGATATAAAGTTTGCTGAAAAAGCAGGAAAGAGAGAGAGCTCGGAGGAACAAAGTTTGCATTTCAAATATTAGCTCTTGAGGACTTTATTGTTATATCAAACATAGCTGTTTGAGAAAGGGAACCTTTGCGAAGTGCTCTAGTCGGCTTTGAGGGTTTCTGTAATTGAAGTATATTAAAATCTGCGAAGTAATTGATAAATTAAAAATACTAAATTTTTATTGTAGGTTTAAACTTTTTTTCAATGTAATTGATTTTAAAAATCCTTTTTAAACATCATCACACAAATTCAGAATTCCTCATTAAATGGCATTTAGTAAATAAATATATCCGACGCTAGGCATTTGTTTTCTCCCGCTTTTGGCTGGAAACATTGTCTATGTTTGTCTATTTGTCTAGGTCTATTTTATATTTGAAACTTAAATATATTATTAAAATCCCTAAAATTGCATAAAATAATAATAAAAAAAAAAAACATTCAACTACTTTTACCTTTTCAGATTTATAACCACAATAGTAGAAAATCAAAATGTTTTTTTTTTTTTTGCCTCCTATATTTAAATTGAATAACAGATTAGCTTGATGATGATTAGATGGATGAACAGTTGTGATGAACAGATTAGATGAACAGTTGTTTTACGTTTTAAACTAAACGTAAAACGAATGCAATAAAACACAATGCAACATTTTTTTTTAACGGTCTAAAAGATCACTTTGAAGTATCAATTAACAATAAATAATTCACCTTATGTTCAATAATAATGTAAATAGCTCCATAATTTTTTCCCTCCTCTTTTTCCCGCGTGTCTCCTGGGCTGAAAAACGGATCCCGACTCTCGATCGGAATGCATTGCATATGAGTTTGGTTGCTTCCGCCTCTTCATCCGGGGAGGAAGGGCAGAAATCACACCCGGAAAGGGGCTGTTTGAGACGTCTGGCATGGGGAGTGTATGGGTGTCGAACACTGCCATTACGGGTTTTCCTTTCGGGGAGTTGCCTGTTTTGAACTTAGAAAATGTCTTGTAGAAAAAGCCGGACCGGACAAAAGTGCAAACTTGGAGTGAGTATGCCTTGAAGCAAATGTCGTACAACAAAATAATAATTAATTGACATATTATATTGCATAAATTCTTATAGAAAAATACATGCGAAATATAAATACAGTCCGATCATAAATCCCAGAGAAAATTGCCACAGGCGAAGTTAGACGGATTCAAACAAATATGTGTAATAGGGTAAGAAAGATAGTTTTAGAAAATTTTTAACTACAAAGATGAAAACTGCAAATTAAAGTTTTAACTATAAATTAAAATAATATTATTTTTTTAATAATTAAAATCCCAAATATAAAAAGAAAGATTAGATGAAACAAATTTTCGAATAACTATTAAACATTTCTCTTTGAAAATAGCATTGTCGTGTTTGTGTCTATCATTCCTATCCAAAAATCGATGAGTCCGTTTCCATCTTTATGTTTACCCTTTCTGATAGATTAGCTAGTAAAACAGTAAATAAATTATTTTAATAAAATTAGCATTTCAATCACACAAAAAGACAAAAATAAAATAGTTAGTTGGATACTTAGCTCCTTTCTCAAACCAGCTGTTTAATGTTTTCATTGGATTTTTCATTAGAATTTTTTTTAATTCTACGTTCAAAAACATTATTCGGGACTTTAACCAGTTTTTGTCTATTTTATTTCAACTGTTCACAAGTTTGGGTTAGAAAATTTCGCACAGTGGTCGCACATTTTTAGACTATACTGAATGGCTGGCAGAAAATCCTGGAATCATTTTTAATACGAGACATATCTGAATCTTAATGAAACTATATCCGGATTATTTTTCTTTAATTACATTTCACTTCGCAAATGTCGAACTTGGCTCTCCTCTATTTCTTATTTAGAGTATTTCCGTAATATTTGTCCCTGTCTAATGCATTTGCTTAAAATTTAAAACCTTGGAAGCTTTCTGTAGCTACTTTGTTCTATAGTAAGCCCGTTGAAATAGTTTTAGCACACTGAATGTAGTTATCTCCGCAATTTTTAATGTAGAGTTTCGTTACTTATATGCATAAGAAGGATAAAAAACTATAAAAAGAACACACGAGTAAAAATCGAAAATAGAATGGAAGACGACACGAATAACACAAGCTACACACATATGTGCATGGGTTTCATTGTTAACCCAATCTACAAAATACACCTAACAATTTATACGACAAAGGAGATAAACAATAGGCTCGACGAAGAGTAAGGGAGTTGTTAATTGATCCCAAAAAACATTTACAAAAAAATCAGAAAAATTGAAATTCCATTTATTCTAGGTACGGTATGGGAACCAGTTACACCAACGAAATTGCAAATTAACAAGCACAAGCATCAAAAGGCAAATGGTAAAAACTGGCGAAACAAATATGGAAAGAAAATATACACAGTATGTGTAAAAACAGGCGGGTTAAATTAACCAGTAAAACCACATGAAATTATTATAAACTAAAGACACTTTCGTCGAGGTATTTACATCATTAGAAAAATAAATTATATTTTTTTTTTTTCTTGCTATTTGCCTGGATGGAAATGAGAACAAATATAGTGACTTGCTCATATAATAGGTCATAAAATACAATAAAAGCTAGAGTTTCAGTTACATCAAAGCTTTACAATCCGTTATAAGGCTTTAGGTATAATTAATTAACATTTTCTCCTAACGAAATTATTAGCCATTATTGTGACTTTTGAAATATTTTTTTCAAATAAAGCTTCTTTCTACAGTCATATTTCCTATTATTAGACCGAGTTGGCTGATGGCTTGTGTAGTGTTCATTTAATTGTAATTATCATTAGTAAACTATCATTATTTTCATCTAGTAGAGACTTTTTGAGCTATCGTTTTTACAGAATTTTTGAATTGATTATTCCTTCATCCAACAATAAAATTTCTTCTCATTCCGTGTATTAGATCCAACTACAGATGAGTGTCGCTTTTTTGTAATTTCCTTATAAACCTTCAGACAAAGTAAAGTGCCATTATTTTATCTAATGGAGGTTTATTTAACTAGGTCATTCCCACAATCAAATTCCTTCTCATTTCGGTTATTATATCCAACAACATATGATTCTAAGTAGTGTAGTTTGATTTGTAATTACATTATAAATCTAAAGTAAAACGCCTCAATTTCACCTAATGGTGATTTATTGAACTATTTCTTTCCTATAATCACTCTTCCCATAATTAAATTTCATGTCACTATAGTTAAAGACTTAAAATAGATTACAGATACAAATAACTCTGACCAGTGCCATCTTAATTGTAAGTCCATTTTGAAAATATTAAAGTAAAATTACTTTAACCTAGTGGTGACCTTCTAAACTATTGTTATAAAAGAATCATTATTCCCATAGCCAAATATGCAATTTTCGCTATTGGATCAGGCTATAGATGGTGTTGAGCAGTGTAAATTTAATTGTGCCATCTATCAGTATGTAAAATAAAATTTAGTACATTTAAATTAACTAAAATTAATCTTATTTTCATGTATCTTTCACACCATTTATTGTCACTTGCTTATTTGTGAATGTCGAATGATTTAATTCTCATACATTGTTCTATGTTGAAGGGCATAACTTGGTATTCATCACTGAAAACAAAAGCGAATGGAAAAAAAAAAGACATTAAAACTTGCCAGAGCATGAGGTACCAAAAAAAAAAAAAAAAAAAAAATACTCCCTCGCTCTAGCTCTCCGTTGCGCGATAAACCTCGAAACATCCATCTAATGACGCCAAAGGGATCAACGAACCCACTCAGCGCTGAAGCAGAAAATTAATCAAAGCGAGCCGTAGAAAAAAATTATTAAAGCTCAAATCTATACACTAATAAAAACTCCGAGCGCACACTTCGTTGAGGCCAATAAAACTCGGAATGATGAATGTAGGCGGAAAATATCTCATAAGAACTCGCAAATACACTTTCCTTTTTTCTGTTTTTGCTTTTGCAGCCATGGAGGCCCGAGTGCAAGCTGGATTCAGTGTTCTCTTTTCCAATCTGGATATAAAGTTTGCTGAAAAAGCAGGAAAGAGAGCTCGGAGGAACAAAGTTTGTATTTCAAATATTAGCTCTTGAGGATTTTATTGTTATATCAAACATGGCTGTTTGAGAAAGAGAGACCTTTTGCGAAGTGCTGTATTCGGCTACGAGGGGTTTCTGTAATTGAAGTACATTAAAATCTGCAAAGTAAATGATAAATTGAAAATGCTAAATTTTTAATGTAGGTTTAATCTTTTTTTAATGTAATTGATTTTAAACATCTTTACATATACTGCAGAACTCATCATTAAATGACATTTAGTAAATAAATATTTCATTTTGGTTGGAAGTATAACGTATCTGAATTGAAAAAAAAAACCCGTTTATTTGATATTTGGAACTTAAATATATTATTAAAAAAATTTCATAAAATTCATATAAATTTCATAAAATTCATATAAATTTCATAAAATTCATATAAATTTCATAAAATTCATATAAATTTCATAAAATTAAATTAGAACAGGAAGAGTCTTTTTTCCTTTTTAGATTTATAAGTACAATAGCAAAATCTAAAAGTTTATTAGCTTTTAGCTTCCTATATTTAAATTTAACAGATAAAGAGTTAATCTAATGTTAATAATGTTTTAATCGAAACGCAAAAAGTACAAGTTACAATTAAAACACAATGAAAAAATATTTTAACAATCTATAAGATCACTGGGAGGTATCAATTAATAACAAATAACTCCTCTCATGTTCAATAATAATTTAAATTATATGAGGCTTTTTCGAAAGAGGGAATAAAGGATTAAGGTTTCCAACTTATTCCAACACGTTTTTCTTCCTCCCTACTTATCACCATAGCTCTTTAATTTTTTTTCCCCGCGTGACTCTTGGGGTGAAAATGGATTCCCCATTCAAGCGGAATGCAGTAAACATTAGTCAGGGCTTCTGGCAGGGGAAGTGTATGGGAGCCGAACACTGCCATTGTTGATTTTCCTTTTTGGGAGTTGCCTTTTTAACTTAGAATATGCCTTGTAGAAAAGCCGGATCGGGCAAAAGTGAAAATTTGGGAGTGAGGGGCCTAGAATCAAATTTTGTACTACTAAATAATAATCAATTGAATTTTGATCTACTTTTATATTGCATAAATTGATATAGTAAATAATATATGGAAGTTATAAATACTGTCCTATCAGAAATCAGGGAAATAATTGACACCTGTGAAGTCAGAGGTATTGAAACAAAGAGGTGTAATAGGAAAGAAAAATAATGTTAGTAAGCTTTAATTACATATTAAAACAATTTTATTTTTTAATAACTAAAATCACAAATGTAGTATATAAAGAACCACTAGGTGAAAAATTTCCCAATAACTATGAAACATTTTTATTTCAAAATTTCATTGTAGTCTTTATGTCTGAATAACATTCCTATGAAATAAGCGAATAGCCCGTTTCCACTATTATGATTACCCTTCCTGATAGAATAATTAGTAAAAAAATTATTTTATTAAAATTAATATTTCTATCACAGAAAAAAGATAAAATATAATAGATATCAAAAAACCAGCTGTTTGCTATTTTCATTGTTTTTTTTTTTTTTCATTAGAATTTTTTTTAATTTTACATTCTAAATATTATTCATGACTTCAACCACTTTTTGCCTAATGGGTTCCAATTATTCACGAGATTGTATCAGAAACATTTGGATAGTGGTTGCTCCTTTTTAAATTATCGTCAGGGTGGTAGAGAAGATTTGACGCATAGTCATATGGGTATATTAATAACAAATCCATACACAAGTGTGCCCTGCATCATTGTTTAGTCCCATAAAAAAACGATACGATAAAGGACATAAAACAATGGACACGACGAGAAACTTAAAAACCATGAGTATATGTATATATCAACAACAAAGCGATAGATACACTCAAGAGCCAAAACATTATGACCACCCCTACATTTTGCAATGAACTCGCCTGGATGACGTGGAAGGCACGTGTTCAGGTGGAAGTGGTATTTAACTGGTATTAAGTGGTGGTATTAATCCATGCCAAGGCGGGCTGAAGCTGTGTTGCGCGCCAAAGGGGGCCAACTGGTTATTGACAGGTGGTCATAATGTTTTGGCTCTTGAGTGTGTATGCCCATGTGCTTCTTTTAGTCCTATAAAAATAAAACCTAAAAACAATGTGACAAAGAGCTTAAACAATGGATACGATAACGAATACAAACAATATATGGATATTTGTGTATGGAATAATAAAAAATAACACATATTATCAAGCGCTTTATTGTTATTATCATCAAAAGACCAAAAACAGTGAAAAAAAAAAAGAAGAAAATTTAAAGTGAATTAACTCAAGATCCACGGTGTGCACAAGCTGCAGCAATGAAATACAAAATCATTTGACATATACAAATAGCAGTGGGTGTATGAAAGGAAAAAAAGTACTAAATTATGATAATAAAGAATAACAATTATGCGCAAAATATATAAAAACAATGTGCAAAACAAGTTGTCCGAAATCAGCAAAAATGTAATTATAATATCATAAAGATAGCTTGATAAAGGAGAACTATTCTTAGAAAATGGAAAAAAAACAAAACTCCTTGCTCTTAGAAACGACAAGGATTAGAACAAAGAAATGCAATTTTACAATTTAGCTGTTAAAAAAAAAAAAAATCGACCACACGATACAACCACCGTGGCTGTTTAAGATGTTAAGGACAGTTAGAGAATTTCTGGGTGACAGACTTTTAATTAATGTGCGAATTTTCAAAGAGAAATAATTTATTGGACCCTAAGTAATTAGCAGCCTGAGAAAATGGAGCTGTGGTGCAGAATTTGATAGAGGTTTTAGAATCTCCTTAAAAAAATCTGTGGTTAAAATGACGAAACTATGAAGGATTTGCGGAAACGATAGACTATCGGAAAACTGTTAACAAATATATATATTCCGTGAAAGACAACAATTAGTAATTTGGTAATTGGTGTAGGAAATTTATTGTTTGCTGCCTTCGGCACATCTAATACCAAGTAATTAACGTGGTATTAGATGGATGGTATGTTTGGGAGTACAAATTCTTAGAATAACTGTGTGAAAATATCAAAATATGAAGGATTTAAGAAAACTGTAAATCTCGGGGAAAATTTCTAAACAATAATTATGAAAAAGTAAAATACATATTTAAAATGTAATGATGAATAATCCCTTCAATTCTTATTAACCAAAAACTGAAGTTCTTGAAATTCTAATGAAAATTAATCCTTAATTAAAATGAATTACTATTAGTTTAATGACATATTAAATATAATTAAAATATCTAATAATTATAAAAATTTATTTTATTCGTTACATAAGACATTTTTTGTATATATATATATATATATATATCCAGATAAAATCTATTCTTCAAATGTCTCTTAAACGTTTTACTTTTTGCTTATATCGAAAAATAAATACTTAAAGTTCTTTTTTCTTAAATTTAATAATTGATGATCGGAAATGATTTATTATTCTGAAGTTTAAAATTCTGAACAATCAACCTCCTTATCAGTAATTGATTGGTCTATTTCTCGTTGTTAAACCAGTTTACCTTTCACCGAATAGGTAGATAGAACTATATAATGCAGCAATCGAAAGATCCATTTTACATCTAAATTTATTAATTTTTCATTCATATTATTATTATTTCTGTAAATTAGTAATTGCGTTTTATTTATATGTATGCTTTTTATTTTGTGTTTTATTTCTATGGTTTTTTTTTTTAATCTGTTTAATAATTCTTGGACACCCTGCACAAAATATTTTCGAATCAAAAGCAAAGCATTAACAAGCGCATGAGAGTTAATCCTCACACCCATGACAATCAGCTTAATAAATTTAAAATAAATAAAAACCTGATTTTTGCAACTTGCTTTGCATAAAACATAAAAAATAAATAAAATAAAGGTAGAAAAATGCGAAAATGTGAAAAAAAGAAAGAAAGAAAAGAAAATTGATTACAGAAGGACTCTCAAAAGTAATGGGAGCGAAAAGAAATTCAAAGAAGCTCTTGTTCTCGGCTAATATTGATTATTTCAGCCTCCTACTCTGAAAGACTTTTTACAGCTGCAAACAGCGAGCCTTTTGTCGTTTTTAGGCAGGCTTACTTAATTTTTTTTCCTATTGTGACAATAGCGACTTATAGTTAGTCTAGTATGAATAACAAGGATTTGGACTGGCTTGTTTTCACTTTCATGTTCATGTTTTCACTTTCATGTTTCATGTTCAGTCACTTTCATGTTAAGATCAGAGAAACTTTTTTCTCATTGCTTAAACAGTGTTAATGCTTTTTATTTCCTTTGAATAAATGACTCACTTCAGATTTAATGGTATGATAAAAAATATATTTTATTTATAGAACAGACTAGCAAATCATATTCATATAAAATTCAAAGTAAGTGTCAAATTTTTTTAAGAATAATCATCACTTTTCCTTTTTCTAAATTATTGATCAACAAAGTCATTGGATATAATTTAAACATAAGATATATTTTATATAAAAGTCATGTATTTGAAACCGTGACTTAAAAGTAAATTTCAATTAATACTGCTGAAAGAATAGAATAATTCAAGAATATCGAATATATTATCTTAGATTAAAAACTATTATAGAAAGATATACAAAATTAGTAATAAAAGTATAAATGCAATAATAAAAAAAGAAAATCAGAACAGGTTTCTGGTTTTGAACCAAATTGTATTATTTGTTTTTTGCATTTTGAGTGTAGCGAGCCATTTCTCATTTTAGGCAATTTTATTTTTTTCATCTTTGAATCATTTTGACGCATAATACGAATAACAATAACTTATAATAGATTAGCGAGTCATTTTTACATCAAGATAAAAGGAATTTGCTCAAATAATGAAAAGATTGTGTCCAAAGTTTAATGTCTTCCTGAATGATCTATTCACTATCCGATAGAAGTATTAACATATTTTTAACATAGATTATATTTTGCAGGAAAAGCTTTTAAAGGTATGAGAACATATAGATCGAAAATTTGAAAAAGCCACACAAAAATGCAGATTGTATTTTTCTTTTGAAGGGATTACCATTTGAAATGAAAATAATGTATATAAATTGTTAACATAAATTCAAAAGTATTATAGAAAGATATGTAACTATATTATAGAAACAAACGTTTATTTATATGAACACGCACTGTATTAATCACAGGAAATAAATTCCTCATCAACATTAGAGAGAGAATTTACTTCTTGGATTCCACCGTAAGATGATAAACATAACAAAAATTTAAAGAATGATTTAGTTTTACATCATGTCAGTATCAATTTTAATAATTTTTAAGTAACAAATAGATTTGTAAAAGACAACATTATTTTAGAATTTAATTTTAGTTTTTTTCAGGACAAATCCTAATAAATATCTCCTAATTATTTATAATTGCCAGCTAAGCAGCAATTTTGTTTGACTTAATTTCGGAAACAGCACTCAAGATTAGCCATTATAGGAAGGTCCCTGACTCAATGCGATACTGTTAATAAGACACCAATTTAGGGAAAACTTTCCTTGTGCTGGGATAAGTAACGAAACTAAAAATCCCACTCCATCAACTGAGATTAATCGGCATGATTGAGAAAAACAACTGGATTAGCTTCTTCTGTTTGCAATCGAGAGAGACTGAGTTGCTGCGATTACTTCAGTTCTCTAATTTGTGAAAATAAGTATCTTATCTATGGACTAAAGTGGACAGGTGGGGCATCTCTCTCTGGACTAAAGTTTCTGAACTTCCCATCTACGGAAGCATATTTCGAAATCCAACCAGTAACACCAAACAAAAGCATCCGCGTGCATGATGAATATGGGATCCATAATTTATTAAGATGGCCACTCTCCGTGTGATGGGTTTAAACTTTTAATTCAAACACTTTTAATTCCATACTTAAGAATGATTGTTTAAGATCGTAATATCATTTATGGAGCTCGATTCATGGCACAATGTTCGCAAGTAGTGTGCAGAAGGCTTGAGATTCACATCTACTGGTGGACCTCCTTACTCACTGCTGTCAGAAACCAGCAAACTCGATGGCGATTGTCACAATGTGCAAGCATATAGCATCAATAGTATGGCTGATTTTAATAAAACATGTTTAAATGTATCTGAGGTTTAAATAAAAGGCCAAAATTGTGTATATATATTTATTGTTGAAACATTTTGATCGATTTGCGGCTCAATGACAACGTGCACCGCTGGGGAACGTTAATACTAAGGGTCACTCCTCTGGGGCATTGTTGTATACACTGTTTCCGAGGATACTACGATGGCGTTTGGGATATTCAGTATCTTTCCTTGATAGTCAGACCACTTGGTGGAATTTTCCGGATTTTCCCTCATACGATCCACTAATGCGAGTGTAGTTCTTCCAAAAAGTCTTTCTACCTATGGGTACTCCATCACAACAAAAGCTTCTCCTTTCCCTCCGTTCTTGAGTAGATTACACGCGGGGCGTCCGTCCGGAACTGATGAGGAATTACAGCAACAGAAACATTTTGATCTACCTTTCTTGAATAAGAACACCGTACAGGGATATCTTCGCTAATATTTTTAAAGATATTTTTCTGACATCTTGTGACTCTCGTAAATCAGCATTTTTCAAGACTAAAAACAACTCTCGACAGCATTTCCACGTTAAATATTTACTAGAAAGAATCCGTATCGGCGCTTCATTTCTCAAACAGTGATTAAAGGCTCGTTCCCACCAAGGCGTGAGGCGGCGAAGCGTCATGCGGAAAATTTTTCGAGGGAAGAAAATCACTTTTCGAGTGAAGTTCCGTTAGATAACAATATTTCAATAATAACAATATTTCAAAGGGAAGGACAAATTCGTCAAGCCTCCTTAATATCAAATAGGTAATCGAATTCAAGACTAAACAACTCTCGACAGCATTTTCACGTTAAATATTTACTAGAAAGAATCCGTATCGGCACTTCACTTCTCAAACAGTGATTAAAGACTCGTTCCCACCGCAGATTGCAGGGGAAGAAAATTTTTCGACCCGTTCATCAGAAATCACTTTATTGTGAAGTTCCAGTTACAAGATGGCAGATATACTATTGGCTCAATCAAGTCACATGACGCGGTAAGCATTTGAGAGTTGAATGTTGGTCAACTCGAAGCCTTTAAGGCTCGTGAGGCGTGAGGCGTGAAGGAACAGAGGCGTTGACCAATCACTAGCCTCACAGCTTTCGCCTGAAACCGGTTGAAATCCACCGCTTCGAGGTGACCAACTTTCAATTCTCAAATGCTTTCTCCCACTGAGCTGTGCGGCGTTGATGGAACAGAAACCGGTAAATGTTTTAGAATTTGTTAAAGATTTTTTTTTTTATGTGCAACATGTATTCCAAAATAAATACTTAGCATATTCAGCGGGAAATTAAAGAGAAACACCGACAGGCAGTAAGTTTTTATCTGTAAGTATCTGACGTCGAAATGCGTTTGCGAGACTATTTATGTCCCGTTTGATGACTTGCTCTGAAATGAGAATTTTCCTTTTCCTTGTAAGATATTATTCTCTCTAAATGTTCTCTCTGGGAGTCCTCTTCCTCTCTCCATTCTAAATTTCAATGACATAATATGGGTGAAATATAGATATATATATTCTTCTTAACGCTGAATTTGCTACATACTATAATATGACATATGACCTCAGATCAAAATACCCAGCTTTTAGAAATAACATTTTTATTAGTACTATTATTTAATTTTATTAATGTATGATAAAAACTTAACCTCTGGCAAAAAGTAAAATAGTTTTGAAAATACTTGGATTTTAACAAATACAACTGAGTAGGCTCTAATGGTTTTACAAAAAAATTCCCTGCATGGTTTTTTTTTTTTTCTTCTGAATATTATAAGAACTTAAAAATATAGAAATATTTTAAGAATTTGGAATTATTTTAACAATACATAAATGAAGACCAAATAGTTTTAGACAAAAGGAAAAAAACTCACAAAAACTTTTCGAAAGGAAGTTTCTCATGATCAGCGGTATTTAATTACAAGATGAACAGTTATTATTATTATTTTTTTTTATTTTCTTATTTTATTTATGCACATAAAAATATTTCACGACGAAAAACAAAAACCTTTTTTTATCATCATAAAAATCTATTATAAAAAATAAAAATCTACAGTAAAGAGAAAAAGAAAATATCTAAACAGAATAAATGAACCGCATAGTTCGGTAAATAAAAAATTGAAAACAAGAAGAGAACACAAAAATTACCAATAATTTTTAAATAAAAACGTATTTTATTAAAAAAAAATCTTCCGACGGAGAGAAAATGCGGAAATATTTTTATGCAACAAAATTTAATTGGAATACAACAGAAAAATAAAAAAAAAAAAAAAAAAAAACATTTGGAAATTTAATCAATGATCTGTTAAAGAAGTTTTTTTCGCTTTATCGAATCAAAGTTTTTCGCTTTAGTTGAAATGCATTTCTTATTTTATTACGGATGATGTTTCCTGAACGAAAAGGCAGCTAAAATCGGCATCTTTCAGTTATAGCTCTTTTCTATAAGGAAAAAAGATCAAGGAAAATATTAGACAGAAATATCCAATTTTTTTTTTGTCAATTTAATTAGCATTAAACTGTAACAATAAAAATACACTTCCACGCATTTGATACGTGACTATAGGAAACATGTTGGCCACTTAAACTGTTTAATGTTGACTTTATCACGTCCCTTCTCAACAATAATATCTTAGAGATTGACACCCCGAGACCATACTCCACCTCGAGTACAATCGATTGGCTTTGTGATTTACGATTTACCACAATCGTCCGCGTTAGAGCTACGATAACTGTTTGTTTGCCTAGCTTCAAACTCCGTCCTCCTGATCAGAAATCAGAAAGCTAGCGGATTAGTTTTACCCTGCCGATAACAGCTCGTTGCGATTGGAAATCAGCTCGGTATTAGAGGAACCGTCAGGTTTGGACACTAGGTGCATGTGCCTAGCTGAGTGACCAGTAGTGAGAAGCTACCATCCATGAGATTTTGAATGAAAGCCTCTAAGTCAGAATTTCGTACAAGCACTGCAATGATACCATTCGCATCTCGCGCGTTAATAACGAAATTTAGCCGGAGCGTAAGGGATAAACTACTCTGGTCGTATATGACCTTATTTTCGTGTATTACTCATACAATTTATTGTCATTTGCCTGTTTTCAAAAATACTAATGATTTAATATTTATGCTGTACTGTGTCTTGAGGGGCAAACCTTGAGATTCATAATTGAAAACAAAAGCGATAGAAAAAAAGAAGTCCTCGATAAACCTCAAAACATCTACCTAAGGACACCAAAGGGATGAACGAACCCTCTTAGCGCTGGAACAGAAAATTAATCAAAGCGAGCTGTAAAAAAAATTATTAAAACTCAAATATGTACACTTATAAAAACGCCGAGCGCACACTTCGTTGAGGCTGATAAAACTCAGAATGATTAATGTACGCGGAAAATATCTCCCAAGAACTCGCAAATACACTTTCCTTTTGCTTTTGCTGCCATGGATGCCTGAGTGCAAGCTGCATTCAGTGTTCTCTTTTCCAATCTGGATATAAAGTTTGCTGAAAAAGCAGGAGACAGAGAGCTCGGAGGAACAAAGTTTGTATCTCAAATATTAGCTCTTGAGGATTTAATTGTTATATCAAACATAGCTGCTTGAGAAAGAGAGACATTTGCGAAATGTTGTAGTCGGCTACGAATGGTTTCTGTATTTGAAATATATTAAAATGTGAAAAGTAATTGATAAATTCATCATCATGATTGGCGCAACAGCCCCATGGTGGGCCAAGGCCTTCTGCCTATTGGTAGATTTCGAAACATGAGATGTCTTCTTTTTACAGGGTAGGGGTTGTCAGTCCTACGCTAAACGCTCTACAATCATGTTAGACTGGGACCTACAGTTTAAAGTGGATTCCGAACCACTACAAACATCCATGGCAGTGCCGGGACTCGAACCCGAAACCTGTGGTAACCAGCGCCAGAGCGCTAGGCACTCGACCATTTAGGCCACAATTGATAAATTAAAAATACTAAATTTATAACACAGGTTTAGTCTTTTTTTGCAATGTAATTTATTTTAAACATAATTACATATACTTCAGAACATATTATTAAATGATATTTAGTAAATAAGGTTTGCAAACGTTTGGAATTTTTTTTTTTTCTCGCTTTTGGCTGGAAATATTGTACTTTTGAATTGCAAAAATAACCCGTTTATTTATATTTGAAACTTAAATATATAATTAAAATCCTCTAAAGTTTCATAAAATTACAAATCGAACAGGAAAAGACTTTTACTTTTTTTATATTTATAAGTTCAATAGTAAAATCTAAAAGATTATGGGTTTTTTAATGTCCTGTATTTAAATTTAATAGATGAACAGTTGTTTTATGTTTTAAACTAAACGCAACACAAATGTAATTAAAACACTATGCAAAAAAAATGTAACGATCTATAAGAAAACTGTGAATAAAATAATAAACAGTTCATTTCCTGTTCAATAATAATGATATTTTTTTTTTTCGGAAAGCAGAATAGAGATTTCCAACTTATTCCAACACGTCTATCTTCCTCCCAACCTATCACCCTAGATGTTTAATTTTTCTTCCTCCTCTCCTTCCCGCGTGTCTCCTGGGCTGAAAAACAGATCCCCACTTTGGAGCGGAATGCATTAAACATTAGTCGAAGCTTCTGTCTCTGTGTCCGGGGTGGGGGTGTCAGAGTCTGGTGACCTGAAATAGACGCCGATGGACTTCAGGAGCCGACTGCGTAGGAAAGGGGGAAAGGGCAGGATTACACCCGCGAAAGGGGCTGTTTGGAGATGTCTGGCATGGGAAGTGTATGGGAGTCGAGCACTGCCATTAAGGATTTTCCTCTCGGGAGTTGTTTATTTTTAACTTAGAATACGTCTTGTAGAAGAAGACGGAACCGGACAAAAGTGCAAATTTGAAGTGAATAGGTCTTGAAGAAAATTTCGTACAACAAATAATAATTAATTGAAGTTTGATCTACATTATATTGCGTAAACAGATATAGTAAATAATGCATGGAAATTATAAATACTGTTCTATCAGAAATCACTTTAGAAAATTGCAACCGGCCAAGTCAGAGGAATTCCAACAAAGAAGTGTAATAGGAAAGGAAGATAATTTTAGAAAGTTTTAACTACAAACTAAAATAGTTTTTAACAATTAAAAATCACAAATATAAAAAGAAAAATTAAGATGAAAAATATTTCTCAATTAATCATTTTTAATCATTTTTCTTTTAAATAAATGTATTGTGGCCTTTATGTCTGAGTAGCAGTCCTATAAAATAATCGATTAGTCTGTTTCCAGCTTTATATTTACCATTCCTGATAGAATAGCTAAAAACAGTAAATAAATTATTTTAATAAAATTAACATTTCAATATAACAAAAAAAGATTAAATATAATAGATGGTTTGAAGTATCGCCCCCAGTATATAAAATAAAATGTATCACATTTTTAATTAATCTAATATTATTTCCATGCACCTTTCACACCAATTATTGTCACCTG
Source organism: Caerostris extrusa (assembly GCA_021605095.1). Taxonomy (NCBI): domain Eukaryota; kingdom Metazoa; phylum Arthropoda; class Arachnida; order Araneae; family Araneidae; genus Caerostris; species Caerostris extrusa. The sequence goes on along the minus strand of BPLR01013488.1, from coordinate 80,281 downwards.
CATATTTGCGAATGTCCAATAAATTAATCCTTATTCTATGTTGAAGAGCATACCTTGACATTCATCACTGATAACAGAAGTGGTCGAAAAAAATATGTTAAAACTTGCTAGAGCATGAGGTACAAAAAATTCTTTGTTTTGCGATAAACCTCGGAACATCCATCTAATGACGCCAAAAGGATGAACGAGCCCACTTAGCTGGAACACAAAATTAATCAAAGTGAGCCGCAGGAAAAATTATTAAAGCTCAACTCTATACACTAATAAAAACGCCGTGCGCACACTTCGTTGAGGCCGATAAAATTCAGAATGATTAATATATGCGGAAAATATCTCCTAAGAACTCGCAAATACACTTTCTTTTTTTCTTTTTTTGCTTCTGCTGCCATGGAGGCCTAAGTGCAAGATGGATTCAAAGTGTTCTCTTTTCCAATCTGGATATAAAGTTTGCTGAAAAAGCAGAGAGAGAGATCGGAGGAACAAAGTTTGCATTTCAAATATTAACTCTTGAGGATTTTATTGTTATATCAAACATAGCTGTTTGAGAAAGAGAACCTTTGAAGTGCTGTAGTCGGTTGAGAGTGATTTCTGTAACTGAAGTATATTAAAATAAGCAAAGTAATCAATAAATCAATCGGGTCAAAAGTCTGCTGACCCGAAATAGACGTCGATGGACTTCGGGAGTCGTCTGCACAGGAGAGAGGGAAGGGCAGGATCACACCCGGGAAAGGGGCTGTTTGGAGATGTCTGGCGTGTGAAGTTCATGGGAGTCGAACACTGCCATTATGTATTTGCCTTTCGGGAGTTGCCTGTTTTTAACTTAGAATACGTCATGTAGAAAAAGCCGGAACCGTACAAAGTGAAAATTTAGAGTGTGAAGACTTTTGAAGCAAATTTTGTAAAACATAATAATAATGAATTTATTTTTGATCTATACATATTGCATAAACTGATATAGTAAATATTACATGGAAATTGATAACACTTCGTTGAGGCCGATAAAACTCAGAATGATTAATGTACGCGGAAAATATCTCCTAAGAACTCGCAAATACACTTTTTTTTTGCTTTTGCTGCCATGGTGGCCTAAGTGCAAGCTGGATTCAGTGTTCTCTTTTCCAATCTGGATATAAAGTTTGCTGAAAAAGCAGGAGAGAGAGAGAGCTCGGAGGAACAAAGTTTGTATTTCAAATATTAGCTCTTGGGGATTTTATTGTTATATCAAACATAGTTGTTTGAGAAAGAGACACCTTTTGGGAAGTGCTGTACTTGGCTGGGAGTGATTTCTGTAATTGAAGTACATTAAAAATCTGCAATGTGATTGATAAATTAAAAATACTAAATTTTTAATGTTGGCTTAACCTTTTCTTTCTGTTTTAATGCAATTGATTTTAAACATCCTCTGTCGTGTCAATATGAGCAATATCTTTTAGTAAATATTTTTTATGGTAAAATTCTATATAATTATTGTATATGTTAGACTATATTCTATATGTGTCCTTTGGAAGTGGGCTGTTTGTTGGTCTCTGCACCTGACCGAATGGATCACAGCTGGGGTGAAGAGGATATATGTGGAAAGTATTTTAATTGGCAGGGGTCATAAAACACTTCGAGGCCAGATGGTCAAGAAATCAGTTGATCAAGACGGGATTTGGATTTATGGACGGGGTGCGTCTGCCCAACGGATATAGACTCTAATATGGTGTTGGCAACCGTCTCCCAACCCCACAGAAAATGAACTATAAAAGGGAGCGGAAGGACATCGCAAAAGTGGAGAGGCAAGATGTAGAAGGACTGAAGACAGGAGATAACGAAGGGAGGGAGTTGCCCCATCCCCGCAATGACGTGCTGAAGGGTCCAGGAGTGGAAAGATGACCCAACGTGGTCTCCGAGTGAAAAGACCAAGTCTAGAGACCTCATGCCCGCCGCAAAGGCCCAATTAAACGGTTGACCCTACTGCCACGGTACTTTGAACAGTAATGCTAGACTTCTTTCGTCATGATGCATTTGAGCCTGACTTTCGGTTTGAACGAGTTAGCTGAAGATCCTCTGACTACAGCGTCTTTAGAGAAAGGAAAATGTTCTTCTTATGCTACATGATATGGACAAGTTTCCCCAGGTCTCCTGCCCGACACAAGAGCCCCATGAGCGGTTTGGCCCACTGCTGCCAAGACTTTGAACAATGGTGCGTATAGAACATTACTAACACTGAAACTTTAAAGTTGAAAAAAAAAAGGGGGAACCCTCTTCCCAGCTGTAGTGGCAAGTTATGAACTGTAAGGTCTATCACCATATTATTTTATAAATAAATATTAATTTAGAATTGCGGGAACTTGTATAAGTCATATTTATATTAATGCAATATCCGAATTTCACTGTTACTTAGATAAGGTTAATTGCAAGACTTATTACAATCTTAAATTTGTAAATAATAATAAATTTCACTTTTGTTTATATTTAAAATTATGAACTTGTTTGTGAATTATTTCATGTGAGTGTGTTTCCTTTTCCAATTATATAAGTCTCTGAAGGCATGCGAACTTGTTGGTTTAAAATGTGGTAAGGGTTATTGCGGTTATACATAATGGTTAGCGTGTGTGTTGGGAAAACGGAGTATCTAAGTTGTTTCTAGGATCGGTTATTGTTTATGTTTAGGTTTAAAAGAATAAGCAACACAACACCTCACGTATACTTCAGAACTCATCATCAAATGACATTTGGTAAATAAGAATTTCAAATGTTTTTTGCCTTTTTTCTCCCTCTTTGGCTGGAAACTTTGTCTATGTTCATTTGAATTGCAAAAAGAAAACCTTTTTTTTTATATTTGAAATGTAAATATATTATTAAAATCCTCTAAAATTTCATAAAATTACATTAGAACATTAAAAGATATTCCCTTTTTTTTTAATTTATAAGTACAATTGTAAAATCAAATCTTGGGTTTTTTTTCAGCGTTTTATATTGAAATATAAAATTATATATTATTATTATTTATTATATTATTATTATATTATTATATTATTATTATTATTATTAAAATTATATATTATATATTTATATTTATATATATAGATCAACAGTTTTTTTATGTTTTAAACTATACGGAAAAAAATTCAATTAAAACACATTGCAAAAACTATTTTAACGATCTATAAGATCCCTGTGAAGTATCAATTAATCACAAATCATTCCTCTCATGTTCAATAACATGTGTAATTATGTGTTTTTTTCGGAATGCAGAATAGAGAATTGAGATTTCCAACTTATTCCAACACGTAATTCTTTCTCCCAACCTATCACAATAGCTATTTAATTTTCTTTCTTCCTCTTTTTCCTCGCGTGTCTCCTGGGCTGAAAAAACAGATCTCCACTTTCGAGCGGAATGCATTAAACATCAGTCGGGGCTTCTGTCTCTGCGTCAGGAGAGGAGGGGTGTCAAAGTCTGCTGACCCGAAATGGACGTTGATGGACTCAGGAGAGAGGGAGGGCAGGATCACACCCGGGAAAGGGGCTGTTTTGAGATGTCTGGCATGGGAAGTGTACGGGAGTCGAACACTGCCATTACGGACTTTTCTTTCGGGAGTTGCCTTTAAACTTAGAATACGTCTTTTCAAAAAAAAAAAAAAAAAAAAAAAAAAAAAAAGCCGAACTGGACAAAATTTGCTGTGAAGGAAATTTCACAATAAAATACTAATTAATTGAATTTTTATCTATATTATAAACTGATACGTATATTTTGATTTACATTGTATAAACTAATATAGTAAATAATACATGTAAATTATAATTACTCTCGATCATAAATCACGGAGAAAATTGTCACCGGTTATTCTGATGGATTCGAATAAAGAGGTGTAATAAGAAAGAAAGATAATTTTAGAAAGTTTTAACTACAAATTAAAACAATATTATATTTTAATAATTAAAATCACAAATATAAAAAGAATATTAAATGAAAAAATTTTTTCCCAATAACTATTAAACATTTTTCTTTCAAAATTGCTTTGTGGTTTTTATGTTTGAACAGCAGACCCTATCCAATAATCGATTAGTCCGTTTACGTCTTTATGTTTACCCTTTCTGATAGATTAGCTATTAAAACAATAAATAAATTATTTTATTAAAATTAACAGTTCAATCACAGAAAAAGATCAAATATAATAAATAGTTTGATACTTAACTCCTTTACCAAACCAGCTGTTTAATCTTTTTCCATTATAATTTTTTTTAAATTCTACGTTCTAAACTTTATTCGTAACTTTAACCAGTTTTTACCCATTTTATTTTAACTGTTCATAAGGGTGGGTCAGAAACTTTCGGACAGTGGTCGCATATTTTTGACTATACTGACCGGTTGGCAAAAAGCCTTGAAACATTTTTAATACGAGACATATATGAAACTTAATGAAACTATATCCCGATTATTTTTCGTTAATTACATTTCAGTTCGCAAATGTTGAACTTGGCTCTCCTCTATTTCTTATGTAGAGTATTTCCGTACTATTTGTCCATGTCTAATGCATTTTCTTAGAATTTAATGAAAGCTATCTGTAGTTACTTTGTTCTGTAGTAAGCCTGTTGAAATAGTTTTAGCACACTGAATGTAATTATCTCTGCAATTCTTAATGTAGAACTTCGTTACTTATATAATACAAAAAGAATAAAAAAAAAAAAAAAAAAAAATAGAGCACAGGAGTAAAAATGAAAAAAAAGGAATGGAAGACAGCCTTACGAATAACAAAAGCCATACACTTATGTCCATGGGCGTCATTGTTAGTCCAATCAAAAGTAAACATTGTTTTGTGTGCTTTTGATTGGAACATAAAATGATAATCATGACAGAAGATACAATCAAAAGTCATGAATGAATAAAAGTATTTTATTAATGATTGAAAATTTGAACAAGATATATATATATAGGGAGAGTGTGAGCTAATAGAAGGAATTGAAAAAGTAATACAAGAAAGTCCGTAAGCAATAGATACGACGAGGGACCAAAAAAAGGCATATCAATAACAAAGCCATACACATATGACCATAGGCTTCATTGTTAGTCATATAAAATATTACCAAAAACAATGCGGAAAAGAGCATAAACCGTGGATACGATTACAGATACAAACAATATATTGACATATATGTACGGGAACAATAAAACCCTACACATATTATCATATGCTTCATAGTTACTCCTATCTAAAACAACCAAAAGTCAGTAAAAAACAGAAAATTTAAATTAAATTAATTCAAAATCTACGATGCACACAAGCTGTAGCGAGGAAATATAAAATCATTTGATATACATAAATATGCAGAGGGTGTATGAATGGCAAAAGCTGCAAATTCTGATAAAAAGAAGAACAATAAAGTGCAAAATATAAAAAACAATGTACAAAACAAGTTGTCCCAGAAATCAGCAAAAATGTAATTATAATATCATGAGGATAGCTTGATAAAGGAGAAATATTCTTGGAATATACGAAAATAAAATGGAAAAGACAAAACTCCTTGCTCTTAGAAACGATAAAGATCAGAACAAATAAATACAATTTTGCAATTTAGCTGTTTTTATAAAAAGAAAAAAAAAAAAACAGAGCCACACGATACAACCACCGTGGCTGTTTAAGATGTTAGGGACAGTTAGATAATTTTTGGGTGACAGACTTTTAAATAATGTGCGAATTTTCAAAGAGAAATAATTTATTGGACTCCAAGTAATTAGCAACCTGAGAAAATGGAGCAGTGGTGCATAATTTGATAGAGGTTTTAGAATTTCCTTAAAAAAATCTGTGGTTAAAATGCCGAAACTATGAAGCATTTACGGAAACGATAGGCTATGGAAAAAAACTGTTAACAAATATATATATATTTGGGGAAAAACAACAATTAGTAATTTGGTAATTGGTGTAGAAAATTTATTGTTTGTTGCCGACACATCTAATACCAAGTAATTAACGTGGTATTAAATGGAGGGTTTGTTTGGGGAGTTGGTAGAGAAACTTACTATATAGTAGAAAAAGCTATCTTCTTTCTTCTTCTATTTCTGTGTGAAAATATCCAAAATATGAAGAATTTACAAAAGATGTAAATCATGGAGAAAGTTTCTAAACAATAATTATGAGCAAGTGAAAATACGCAATAAAAAATTAATGATGAATAATCATTTTAATTCCTTATTAGCAAGAGTAATCTGAAGTGCTTTAAATTCTAATGAAAATTAATGATTCATTAAAATTAATTATTATCAGTTCAATGGCTTATTAAATATACTTATAATATCAAATATTTATAATATTTTATTTTGTTAATAACTAGCAAACATTTGTAAAATAATACATTTTGTTAAATATATATAAATATAATATATTTAAATAATAAATATTATATATATATATATAGTAAGGATTATTAAATATTTTACTGTTGAATATATCGTAAAATAAACACATAAACATCTTCAGAGTATTTTGTAAGATAAGTTCTATTCCTTGTTAATTTTAATAATTGGTGATTCTGAAGTTTCCATTTCCGAACAACCAGTTAAAAGCCTCTGTTCCTTTTTTTTCACATAAATTGAAACTGTTTAATTTTCCTATAAATTGAAACTATTGTATATCACATAAATTTAATATTGTTTTTGAATTCCGATCAATTGTCATATATGTCCGAATATAAACCGATCCGTGTATAAGCCAAGAGAGTGTTTTTCCTTCAAAATTTACCAAAGTTCAAACTCTTATATAAGCCTAAAGGAAAAAGTTACTTTTTAACGTTGGTTATTTATGGAATCATATTATTATTTCTGATGTACATTCTGATAATTTTCTGCCAACGAGGGGGAAATTTGGCCTATATAAGCTGCCTGTAAATTTTGTCTTTTTCGTTTTGACGACCATGCAACACACCAACAATATAAAAATTTCGAAAGCAAAGAAACTTTTTTTTCCAAAATCAATAACTCATTTTATTAAAATTAACTATTTTTTAACTTACGAAACATAAACCAAAGAAAAAAACGTATTTCATTCACTGATATTTGCGCATGGCTAATCTATTTCTTTTTTGCGAAATGAGCTGATCCATATATAAGCAGATCATTTTATTTAATTTTTCAAAAAAAAAGCTATACAAACCTTTAGCTTATATATGGAAATATATGGTATAACATAAGCCATTAATCTCTAAAATGAAGCAGAATCAGCGGTATTCATGCTAGGTTCATGGAAGACCTGCTACTCTGGATTCAAATATATCATCATAATTTGGAATGAATCAAACATAACGCAGTACTTTTGCAGTATATATCGCAGTACTAACCCAATCAATAAAAATTCCTGTCTGTAGGTTTAATGTTCCAGCTACCTGTTTGTCCAGCGTTAGCCAGCCTGCAGGCTTTAGGTATCCGTTGCTTGCTTGCTAGGTATTGCCTTGCTGGGAAACTCCATGGAGGTGGAGAAGGCCATTTACAATCTTTTTTTAGAATCTTTGGGATTTATAGAATTTTATAAACATTTTCGTTGTCAAGGGGCCTTAAGGCTCAGCATTCTCAAAAGACGTCTGAGCTTATAGATTTTCAACAAAACAATACACAAACTCCAAAAGACTTCCTGGAAAGTAATGCCTTCAGTTCATTACTGGTCGGAACACTGTTCGAGGTATGGATAAATGAAACAACACTGACTAACCGGAAATATGTACCAGTCCAAGCACTGGATGACCTATAATGTAAGTACAACAATTAATATATTTCAGCGCGATATCTCTTGGTTGTATTAGAAGTATCTGTTGCATTCATGACTTTCAAAAACGAGGGTACTCGATGGCGATTATTGACAATGTGCGTAAACATTTCACATCGACTGTTAGGCTACCTGAAGGGATATTTCCGTATTTACTCCCATCGATGAGCAACTGAGAAGCTGTGACCCCAAAAAGTCCTCCCGGAAGGCAGTTCTTTGCCTTCATTTCTCGTCTGTGGGCTGTTAGAGGTACATATGTGCAACACAAGTCCCACCAATACATGGTAGCCCAATTAGTTATTAGTGGAAAATTGAAACAAATCAGACAGATTCCAATACAATGTGGTTATAGGGAAGAAAAAAATATTTGAAGAATTTAAAAATTATATGAATTATTAATAAACAAAAGTTTAAATTATATAATATCAAAAGAAAAAATTTGAAGACAAAAAATTCCACTATAACCATTAAACTTTTTTTTTCTAAATTGCTTTGTGTCATCTATATCTGACTAACACCCACTTTATAAGTAATAGAGTCGTCTATTTCCGTTTTTCAAACAGCTATTTACTTTTTAACCGAATAGTTGATAGAACTATTCAACGGAGAACTCCCATCTAAATTCATTAATGTTTCATTCATATTGTGAATTAGTAATTGCGTTTTATTTCTATGTATTATAGTTTTTTTTTTCATATTCTGTATAATAAGCCTTGGACACCCTGTATAAAATGCCAAAAAATATTTTCTGAACAAAAAAGTAAAGCATTAAAAAGTTCATGAAGGTTAATCATTATTTCTATCACAATCACCTTAATAAATTTAAAAGAAAATTAAAAACTTGATTTTTGCAACTTGTTTTTCTTTACTTATAAAAAAATTGAATAAAAGCAGAAAATGAGAAAAGGTAAAAATAAAAAGAAGAAAAGAAAATTGATTGTAGAAGGACTCTTAAAAGTAATGGGAGCGAAAAGAAATTCAAAGAAGCTCTTGTTCTCGGCTAAATTTAATTATTCCAGCCTCCTACTCTGAAAAGACTTTTTGCAGTTGCATACAGCGAGCCTTTTGTCGTTTTTAGGCAGGCTTACTTAATTTTTTATTTGTAACAATAGCGACTTATAGTTAGTCTAGTATGGATAACAAAGATTTGGACTGGCAAGTCACTTTCATGTTAAGATCAGAGAAACTTTTTCTCATTGTTTAAAGAGTGTTAATGTTTTTATTTTCTTTGAATAAATGACTCACTTCAGACATAATGGCACGATAAAAAATATGTCTTACCTTTTGATAGATCAACGTATTGCCGACGAATTTAAGTGAAACGCCATGACGCAATAATCTTGTTGTCATAGTAACGCATTCGAAACATTTAGAATAGAATATTTAATGAAAAATTGTGAAAATTGCCATATTACTGAATGATAAAACTGAGATACTTAACTGAACTTAACTAAGGATTCTCAGGTCCAAATTATGTGCGTGCCATCCAAAATTACCGTAGACACTGTTTCAAAAACGAGGACATTCGATGGGCTTTTGTGATGTTCAGCGTATTGCCCATAAGATGGAAGATGGAAGTTTTCCGAATTTTCTCCCATACGACATGCAAATGCAAGGATGGTTCTCCCTAAAAATCCTCCCGGAAGGCACTTCCCTGCTTCATCAACGACTCGGAGACTTCTACCTTTGGGTGCTTTATCACAACAGAAGCTGCTCCTTTCCCTCCATTCATGAGTAGACTACTCATGATTTGCCCCTACAGGGGATACTGAGGATTAATCACAGCAACATATTTTGTAGGAAAATCAAGTATTTAAAGGTATGTCAACATATAGGTAAAAAGTTTGAAAAAGCTACAAAAAAAAAATGCAGATTTTCATTAATATTTTTCAATGAATTACTGTTTGTATTGTAAATAACGTATATAAATTATTGATATGAATTCAAAAATATTTTACAAAAAATTATAAAAAACATATATAAATATACTGTACATTAGTCATTAATTCCTCATTTACATTAGAGACAGGATTAACCCTTTGGGTAATACCCTTAGGTATTGCTAAATGTTATTATAACAACAAGAAATTTAAATAATAGTTTTGCTTTTTACATCATGCCAGTACGAATTTTAATCATTTTTTTTTTTTGCTAGCAAATAGATTCGTAAAAGACAACATTGTTTTCGGATTTATTTTTAGCTTTTAACAGGACAATAATTGTCTCCCAATTGCTTATATTACTAGCTAAGCCGCAATCTTGTTTGACTTAATTTCAGAAACAGCACTCAAGATTAGCAGTTACACGAAGGTACCTTATTCAATACGATAATGTTAATAAGACACCAATTTAGGAAAAACTTTCCTTGGGCTAGGATACGTAACGAAACAAAAATCCCACTCAGTCAACTGAAATTAATCTGCAGGATTGACAAAAAAAATGGATTAGTTTCTTCTGCTGCAATCGAGAGGGACTGGGTTGCTGCGATTACTTTAGTCGCCTAATTTGTGAAAATAAGTATCTTATCTGTGGACCAAAGTGGTCCAGTGGGTCCTCTCTCTCTCTGAAACATAGTGACCGCTGGACTTTTATTTGCGTAAGCTTAGTTCGAAATGCAACACCAAACAACAGTGGATCCAGTTACCCTTGGATTCCCTTTAGAATGTTTGTAAAATAGTAATGTTATTATGTCACTCGATTCGTGGCCCAATGTGCACAAATAATGTGCAGATAGGCTGAGGTTCGAATTCGCTGGTGGCCTTGTTGTAGTTGCTAGGTTCAGAAACCAGGAGATTCGATGGTGATTGTTTCAATGTGTAAGCAAATCGTATCGATAATAAGGCTGAGTTTCGGTCAAACGTGACCAGTGGTGTATTCATTGGTTGTTGTAACACTGTCAACAAATATTTTGATCTATCCTTTATTGAATAAAAACAACGCAAAGGCATATCGTTGATAATAATTTAATGAACTTAAAAATATTTTCTGACCCTTAGATGAATCTTCTGAATTGGATATTAATATATTCAGGCGAGTTTGTACTACTAAAACCTATGGAAATATAATCAAGTGTAAAAATTCGTTCTATTAACGATTTGAAACCTCTTACAGTTTGCATAATAATCTTTATTGTTTTAAGAAATTAAAGGACTCAAATGGATTCTGATAGAGATAGTAAAAGTTTCCCATCAACAGTCAGACTAGATGATTGACTAGAAGATTTCCCTTTAAAAATTTCCAGAAAGCAATAACTCTCCTTGCCCGTTAGCGATTGTTCGTGGCATATTGTGTCTAATACTAAACCTTCATGGAAAAAAAACATTCAATCTAAATATACAAAAAACTTTTACTATTACATTAAAAGTTATACGTACTTTATTATTTTTATTGTATACGAAATTATTCTATATTACTTTTAAAGAAAAAGATTTTTTTGTCCAAAAATTTGATGTTTTTGAAGGAACATCAACACAGATGTACTAACTTTATTTGTTTATTTGACTGTAAAGAATCAGAATAACAAGTTCTTTTTAATCCTTGAAAAGAACTAGTTAGGAACTATTGATCTGAGTGCGTCATCCCAGAGAATGCATCCCTGGAGTCTTTTAAGAAATATTTTTGCCATCAAAGCCAAGATGTAAATCTTCATAAATGATTGAGGTATTCTTTGAAATGTATCTCAAGTTGCACTATAGCTACTCTTTTGGCAATTCAGAAGAACTTATAGCTCCAGTTTAACTCCCAGTTTATCAAAGATAAGACGAACATATAAACTGTAATATACATTTTAATGTACACAGAAAATTCTTCCAGTACCGACAGATAGGTGCTCTTGTATTCTATAAATCTGACTTATTTCCAATGATGTGAATGTATGTTTATTGCACTGGGAAATTCGTACTCTGGTTTTCTATAGTTATTGTTGAATTTTTTATCTTGTCTTGAATCTTATCTTTTATTGTCTTGAATATAATATTTTTATTACTCCCATCTTAGATATCCATGAACTTTATGTAGATGCATTGTTGAAAAGTATATGATTAAAAACACTTATAATGCTTTCAATATACCGAAGATAATATATCAGTTGTAATAAGTTGATGGCAATATATTCTTAAAGCTACTTGATGAAGTTAAGCGAACTGTAGCCTTTTCTCAAAGAATGGTCCCTGGTTATCAAAGTTTTCGTTATTTTGAATGATGTTGTGTTTTTTAATTCTCTTTGTGTTGCTGTTGTTATTTACCGGGTTTCATAAGATGTCAAAGAGTTGGGTTTCAAAATCAAAATTCAATTTATTTCCCCAAAGTTTGGAAGTTCAATTCATCAACCAACCTACCTTTCCAAATTTTTACAATTGTGTGTTTATTTTCAGTTTATTTATTCAGTAGAAACTCCAAAAAACCAAATTACTGAAATGGTGTACTGCACATTTAAAAAAAAAAAAAAATTAATTTTCACGCAAATGATTCTGTTGGAATCTTTCCATATATCCTTCGCATTCCCCCCCAGATTGAATTTCAAGTTTTTCCTTTGATAATTGTAACTAGTCTCGGTGCCAAGGAATTATTCTGCACCATAATAATTAATAATGTCCTAGAACTCATAGAAATAGAATGTCATATTTATTAGCAGAAAAAAATTGGGGAAATGCTTATACGTATCTGTTTCTTTAGTTGAAGTGAAGATTCAAACTTTAATAAGGGAAAATTATTTTGCATGCATAAAAAATAGCATCATAAAATTATAATTTTCTCTCTACATCTAAAAACAAACGAAATTTTTTTTCGAAGTCTCTTTTCTATTTTTGAATAGTGAACTTTTGTTTTGACCTTGAAAGGCCTGTTTAAGTCAAAAGAAAGTGAATTTAATGGAAAAAAACAAATGACAATAGAATCTTCTTTCTACCAATCAATCCTGTTATTATGATGTTATTTTAAATAAATTGTCACATATAATTTTATTTACTCAATATCATTTTTTTATATGTGTTTTGATGTGTATTTTTTGATATGTGTGTTTATTTAAAATGTGTTTTGATGCATTTATTTTGTGATAGCAAAATTCATTTTGCTTTGTATTTTCAGTTGTTCTATTTTTTCATGATGCTGATTTATTCTGTTTATGGGCACTTGATTATAATCGTGAATTTTTTTTGGCAATATTCATTTCGTCTTTAATTTGATATTTAACAAACATAGTAAAAATACTTTGCAATTTGTAATGTTTTTGCATGACCCTATAAAATAAATTCCCAAAAAGTATTTAGATGAGTATCAACTTTAATCTTTTGGAATTAATGAAATAAAAGTATGGTGTCACATCAATCAAACATAAATTATTTTTAACATCAAAGACAAATTTCCCAGCATTTATCTAACCACAACTTTGAAATTTTGTACTGAATAACCAAATTATTTTGCACATTTGCATATTTTTTTCGATGGATAACGTTATATATTCTCATTTCGATTTTAACAAATATCCATGGGTTAATAATTGTTAATGAAACCTGAAGCTAGTTTCTTGCATTAAAAAAATGAGGTGGCTAAATAAAAAAATATTGATATTGAGTGTAAAAAAAGTTCGAAAAAGCAATTTTATACGATTAAAAACATCTTGCACAAATTTATTATTTTGAAGATAAATAATTGATAAATATACTTAAATGAAAAATAAAAATACAAATACGCTTTTGGGCTATTCGTAAAAATCATCAATGATCTTTATAAATCTCATTATACTTTTCACGTAGAAGAAATGTTATCAAAGATTCCACATCTTCAGGAAAATTAATAAATTTTTCTTAAACTTATGTTTTATAAGATTCACACTGTTGTTTATTATATGAGTGATAATTCATGTCGTTTTTCATAAAAATAACAATTTAGAGTATAAATGATTTGACACCTAAAACCATAATCGAAATTCAACTCCAAAAAATTTTAAATTTTATAAAGATGTGTATTTCCATTCCGTTTCACGAAAAGATATCTTAAAACAATATAATACATTTTTTTCTAAATAAAAACCTTTGATTTACTAGATCATAGCTATTTAATTCAAAACGGATATACATTTTAATTCCATCGATTTTGAATATTAACAGAGTTTTATGAAAAGGCTTTAACAAAAATAACCGAATCCAAAATATCGTTACAAAAGCAAGAACCTACTATTGCAGGAATAACTCAGAGATTCTTGTTTACGTTTAAAAAAAAAAATGTTTTACTCCATATCCATTTCGGAAACTTCATCTCGAACATTGAAAGGTTTTTTTTTTTTTTAAAAGGAAAAGAAATCACCCAATGAAAAGATGCCTTTGATATTGGTACATCAAAATTTGTTTGTATTCAAATGTCAGAAGTATATCTTTCACCTGAAACATCATTTTGGGAAGATGCATATATAGTTGTTATCGACATCTCATGAATGTGAAGTAGGGTAAAAGAATTTGAATGTGTTTGGAAATATCTTCCTTCAAATTATTCCTTCCTCCGTATCTTGCTGGATATAAAAATCTGTGGATTACTTTAGAAAATATATGATGTTAGATATAAAACTTCATTCATAAGGATTTAAAAAAAAAAAAAAGGAATTTATTAATTTTATAATAAATTGATGAATTTATACACGATTGTCCATTAAAAATCCATTACACAATGCATTGTTCATTGCTTTTTTTCATTACTATGGTAAAAGGCGAATGTTTTTTTTTTTAAATGAATGAATCAATACACAATTGTCCATCGCTAACCTATTGTACAGAACATTGTCCATCGCGTATCCATTGTACATTGTATTGGCCATCTCTGTTTTTCCCAATACTTTGGTAAAAGACGAATATATTGAAGACAATCGTAATTTTTACATTGGAGTAGGGGTTGCAAATCGTAATTTGTAGTCGAATCTTGTCGAAATACCGAAACGGCTCTTCTTCTGAGACACTCCATGAATCAAGCCAGTTTTAGGCTTCCTCAAATGAATAAAAAGTGCTCTTCAGGCAAGCCATACGCCATTGTTTGAGACAAGTACAAATCAAGTGGAACAATGTTGGGAGAGTATAGTGGGTGGGGTAGGACACCAAATCGAATCGTTTTCAAATATTTTTTTATCTGTTTCGCAACATATGTCCGATCATTGTCAAGTTGAAAACTGCCGTGTCCTTCCTCGTATTCTGGCAATCTTTCTTTCAATGCTCAGATTAAACACACGAGTTGCAGTTGGTAGAGTTCATCGGTAACGATTTCACCATGATTCGTGATTTTTTCCATTAACCAAGTGGTTCATTGTCTTCCGTTCAAAAGCACCATATTTGAAACCGTTAAAACATTTATGGCTAAAATTCTAGTTTACTAGCTGGTGAAAAATCGTATAAGATACATGGAAAAATAGAAAGACAATTACAAATTAAAAACAGACTCAAAGATATGCATTTTTAACTATAACGCACGTCGCAGTACAGAACTGAATATACTTCTATTTCCAATAGGCGTGTATTAAGCTTGACCATGATTGAACAGGTTAGTTTAATTTTTCAGTAACGTAATCAAAAACACATTTTATATCTTTTTTTTTATCATTCAACATTTAGTTTTTTAGTATCATCATTCACAATCATGATGGAGTTCTGTTCTGATGAAAAACATTTTTTGTTTAATCTAGTGACCAAATGCAATTACGGACTTTGATAAGGATAGTGATAAAAATGCTGGGAAAATAAAACTCGTTTATTTCGTTAGTTATAGAAGAGCATTAAGCAGATTTACTTCGTTTCGTTGAGGATATCATTAATGAAATCCGTGAACATACCCTTTTTCTTCATATGCTTGTTAAAAGCTGATTTAACAGACTGATAATGAAGACTAATTAGACTTAAAATAACGTAATTGGTATATACGAGTAACTGGATAATTAGTAATAAATTTAATTATGCGAAACAATTATATACAACGAAAATGTAAAATTACGTACGCTAAATGAATGAAATTAAAAAAATATTGTACAAATTTCAAAACTTTTAACGTATACTAATTTAGATGCCCTCTTAGTTTGGCAGATAACACGCTAAATTTCCGAAATAAAAAAAAAACACCTTGGTTAGAAACCTGATAAGCGTTGCTGAGCCAAATCTTTCTTGTCTATGCAGGATAAAGTCTAAAAGACTGTTCCATTCTGGAAATATCTTCCATTGGATTTCAGATGATAAAGATTGGTTTGGTTTGTCGCTGTACGGTCATTTTCTTGCACACTTTAGGCTAATTAGACAGGGATCTACAAATTAACGTGGAATCTGAACTACTAACAAACATCCATGCTACCACCAGGATTCGAATCTGAAGCCTTTGGTACCAACTGCCAGAGCGCTAACCAATTGGTCATCAGGCTTCCCTTAAAAGTTGCACATTAGTGGAAGCGCTATCCAAGTGATGAAGATGAAAGGACAAATTCTCCAGTTTTCCACATTTGGGCGTGTTAATAGTGATAAAAAACATTAATATTGTACAGGATTATTGAATCCCTCTGAGAAATGCTGAAACTGTTACATAACTAAAATTTTAATGGCAAATGATCCCAAATTTAACTGCCTGGCATTTGAGTGTTACATATGGAAGGATATATACGCATATTTATTTATAAAAGTGCATATATATATATGCATATATATTACACAAATCCGGAAAGAGAACAAACAAAAGTGAATTACAAATCGTCCATTTTGCATGCCAAAAATTACTACTTTTATTCGCTACATGCAAATTATATACAAAACCAAAGAATTCGTAATTCAAAAACTAGGGGGTGCTTTACATTCAGATATCTAAAAAAATGTATATATATTCTATTAAAAACAACAATCCCTCTGAGTAAAGCTGAAACTGTTACATATCTGTTATTGTAACGGCAAATGAATGGCATTGAATGCCTGGCATTTGAATGTTATATATGAAAGCATGTATATGCATATATATGCATATATATATATATATATACTTATGATAAAACAGAACACAAATCTCGAAGGTGAACATACAAGGTGAATTACAAACCCATTCATTTTTCAAGCCCAAAACTACTACCTTTATTCGTATTCGCTACACGCAAATTGTATAACAAAACCATATCAGTAGCAATTCAAAAAACTAGGAGGTGCTTTACATTCAGATGTCTCAAAAAAGGAAATATATATATATATTCTATTAGAATCAGTAAAAGGACAAAGTATCTAAAATTCGAATAAACGCCTCAACAGAGGAAAACCTTATGTTGAAAACTTCAAATACAGAAACCAATTTTACGGAACAAAAGCCACTTGGAGTTTGATTCTGTTGAAGGAAGTAAAAATCTCATTGTACTGTAACTGTACATAAGTTGTAACAATGGCGAACATCTCAATAGGTGTTCACAGGAGTTAGATAAATAAATTTGAGTTCAGATAAATTCTTAGAATTTCGTACTTCGATTATGGCAGTTTCAAATATTTGGAAAGTAGATGTTATACTGTGATAAAGAACCTTCAAATAACTTGAACTTTTGTCTCATTTGTGTGGGTTCTTTGTGTGTTACAAATTGGAAACAATTTTTATTGCATTATATTACAAGTTATTTGGCCATAACAGATTGATAGATAGCGGGGCCAAAGGTGCTTAGTTCGATAGAACCAAAGTGAAATAAATTATTTAAAATTAATTATTACACTCTATACATAGAGCCTTTTAGAAATGTGACATACGTTATATAAATAGTGTTTGTCACATTTCTAAAAGCCTCAATATATGTATATATATATATACATACAAGCAGAACCCGGTATTTGTTGTCCTGCCAAAAAAAGTAGAATTACATTGTAGAAAATTGCATATAGCGAATATATTCTCCATGTTCCAATATATGTGCATGCTAATTGGCAGCGCCACCTAGCGGGTGAAATTGTGAAACTAAACCATCCAGGGATCTACTCATTCATACCTCAAACATTTCATCAAAATCAGTCCTGCCGTTTAGAACGTGTTCGGTGACAAATACATGTACAGAAGAATTATATATATAAAGATATTTCGATAGCAGTGCCACCTACCGGGTAAATTGTGAATCTAAACCCCCGGGGGCCCACTCAAACGCACACAAAAATTTCATCAATATGTGTCAAGCCGTTTAGGAGGAGTTCAGTGACAAACACACGTACAGAAGAATTATATATATATATAAAGATATACTGGATCGATTGCAGTGCCACCTAAACAAGATCCAGTTGGGAATCTAAACCCTTGCAGTGCCACCTACCGGGGACCCACTCAAACACACACAAAAAAATTTCATCAATATGTGTCAAGCCGTTTAGGAGAGTTCAGTTCAGTAACAAACACATGTACAGAGGAATTATATATTTAATAACAGTAATATATATACCTTGGTTCTCAATTGTTTGTGGTTAAGCAATTATTTAACTTTAAGCTATGTTGATATTTAAAAATAAATACATTATCATTATATTTTGATAGTAATAATAATTATAAATAAATAATTAAATAAATAAAATAATAATAATAATAAATGAATAAATGAATGTGTAACATAAGAACAGCTATTAAGCTGTTTTTTTTGTCTGATGATGGGCAAAGAATGTTAATTTTTATAACCATTCATGCTTTATTAATGGAGACAAAAAAAACTTTTAAATGCTTTCGAAATATTCTAATTACTTCTTAAAAATATTTTTTTTTTGTGCTATTAAAATTTATAATTGTTTAAATGAAAATTAATACTTAGTGATTAACATTTATTTTTCATCTTTAAACTATTTTCAATTAATGCTTTTAAATAAATCCCTTTAAAATTAAGTTCAGGCTTTTGACAAAAAAGGTCTCTAACAATTTCTGAAATACAATTAAAATATCTTAATTTTTTATCTTATGGAAAATTAAGAAAAAAATCTTAAAAATTAATTAGAGTTAAGCTTATTTAAGAGTAAAATAAATTTTTTTTTCTCTGTTCTTTCTTGATTTCATTTTTATTAATATACATTTTATAAACATCTAATTTAAATTTTAGATACAACAAATATCACTAATACACGATTGGTTTAAAAAAATCTGTTTTTCAATTCCTTCTATTAGCTCAACACTCACCCTATATATATCTTGCTCAAATTTTCAATCGTTCATAAAATACTTTTTTCATCCACTCAAGTTCAAAAACATTTTTTGAACTTGTAGTGGATGACACTTGATGTTAATACGTTTTCCAATATTAATTGATTAATTAAAAGTTAATTAATTAATTTTAGTTTTTTTTAGATGTCAGTTGCATATATCTACCACTAGATGGCGCCCTTAAATGAATGCAAATTATTTATAAAGGACTTTCTGCAATATAGTGAATATAGGAATTGATTTTAAAAACTTTTTTTATATTACTTGTTTTTTTTTTTTTTGGGAGGAAATAAAAATGATGAAACCTAAATAACTTATTGTTATTAAATTATTTTGTTATTTTAGGAAGTCAATCTTGATAGCACACTAAAGGCACCATACTGCAACCTTTCAAACATTTTTTTAATGCAGCTGGCAATACAGGGACAGTTATCTTTATACCATAAGCAAGGGCTGCACCGCTGTTATTCATTTAGTACTACCCAAAGGGCACGTGCATCTTGAAGATATGCTACGGACGCGAGTAACACTACTCCACCTTTCAAACATAAAATCAGCATTTAAATTTATCTTTCCCTGTACCTCTATAACACCCAACTCGTAGTATAGCGGTAAGGGGAGTAATTAGTGTGGAGGCGGGTGGCTCGAATTTATTGGTACCAACGGGACTCGAACCCAAAACCTGTGTCAGTGAGTTCCAGAGCGCTAGTCACTCGGCCATCAGGCCCCATCTATTTCTATACACTGTGAAAAAGCAGTATCATACACTGAAGTGACAAAAGTCATGGGATACCTCTTAATATCGTGTCGGCCTCCTTTCGCCCGGCGAAGTGCAGCAACTCGACGTGGCATGGACTCAACAAGTCGTTGGAAGTCTTCTGCAGGAATATTGAGCCATGCTGTCTCGATAGACGTCTATAATTGTGAAAGCGTTGATGGTGCAGGATTTTGGGCACGAACAGACCTCTCGATGATGTCCCATAAATGCTCGATGGGATTCATGTCGGGCGATCTAGGTGGCCAGATCATTCGTTGGAATTGTCCAGAATATTCTTCAAACCAATCGCGAACGTGGCCCGGTGACATGGCGCATTGTCATCCATAAAAATTACATCGTTGTTTGGGTACATGACGTCCATGAATGGCTGCAAGTGATCTTCAAGTAGCTGAACATAAGCATTTCCAGTCAATGTTCGGTCCAGTCGCACCAGAGGACCAAGTCCATGACATGAAAAACAGCCCACACCATTACGGAGCCACCACCAGCTTGAACAGTGCCTTGCTGACAGTTTGGGTCCCTGGCTTCGTGGGGTCTGCGCCACACTCGAATCCTACCATCAGCTCTCACCAACTGAAATCGTGACTCATCGGACCAGGCCACGGTTTTCCATTCATCTAGGGACCAACCGATATGCTCACGTGCCCACGAGAGTCGCTGCAAGCGATGTCGTTCTGTCAGTAAAGGCACTTGAGTCGGTCTTCTGCTGGAATAGCCCAAGAAAGCCAAATTTCTCCGCACAGTTCTAACAGACAAGTCCCTTTGTACGTCCCACATTGATTTCTGCGGTTATTTGACGCAGTGTTGCTTGTCTGTTCGAATTTACGACTCTTTGCAGACGTCGCCGGTCTCGGTCGTTAAGTGCAGGCGGTCGACCACTGCGCTGTCCATGGTGGGATGTTATGCCTGAAATTTCCTACTCGGCACACTCTTGACACAGTGGATCTGGGAATGTTGAATTCCCTAACGATTTCCGAAATGGCATGACCCATGCGTCTAGCCCAACTAACATTCCGCGTTCAAAGTCTGTTAATTCCCGTCGTGCGGTCATCATCACGTCAAAACCTCTTCACATGAATAACTTGAGCAGAAATGAAAGCTCTGCGAAAGCACTGCGCATTTATACCTGTTCTACGCGATGCTACTGCCATCTGAAAATTTGCATATCGCTATCCCATGACTTTTGTCACTTCAGTGTATAATGGCGAAATACTTAAAAAATTAATAAATAAAAATAAATTGTGGTTGTAATTATGGATATAATTTACCAACAAAATATTCTTTCAATAATAATTTTAACATGGATGGAAGTAAATAATTTTTGAAGTAGATATTCCACATAACATAGCCTTTCTATGTAGTATTACATAGAATCGTAATAAAATATTAATGCAACTAATTACAAAAATTGGGCTTCATGGCCATGTGACTGGCGCAAGATACTACAGTTTCGGAGTTAGAGTCCCGGTGGTGCCATGGTTGTTTGTAGGGGCTCGGAATACACTTTAAACCGTACGTCCCGGACGTCCCCTAATATGACTGTAGAGCGTTTGGCATATGACTGACAACTCTACCCCTTAAACAAAACATCTCTTGTTTTGGAACCTGCCAGTATGCAGACGGTCCATCATGGGGCTGTTGCACCATTGAAGTAGAAGAATTACAAAAATGCTGCAGCAAAATTTGCAATATTCATGTGTTATTATAATATTTTCCAGATTCCTGAAAAAAACAAATGAATGTAATATTTAACGGAATTAAACTTTAAGTTTTTAAAGAAATAACAATAAATAAAAAATACCGGTTTAGGTTTCGGTGAAATTTCATTAGTTAATGCAGCTAAGTCTGGTCCATTGGTAAAGATTTATTTTTAATTTTCAATGAAATCTATATCTCCTTATATAATAAAATAACTTCTTGTATAATCTATATGTTCTTATATAATAAAAAACATCGCCTACGAACTCAATTAATAATAATAAATAATATTAAATAAATGTTTTATAATAATGAACAAATTAGGTTATACTTAAATGAAAAAAAAGTTTCAAGGCTCTTTCTTTTCAAACAACTAAACTAATTTTATCTCAATAAAGGGAAAATAACAAGATTAGGGTAGAAATTTCGTCAACTAAAACAGGAAGAAAAAATAATGAAGTGTTTACTTTCATCGCTATTTCTTTAGGTTACATCACAAATAGAGCTGAGTTGTTTACCCCAAAAGCGTAGTCTTTGAATTCAGCGTCTTTTAAATTTTGGTTGAAATTGTTATACCGTTAATTTTTTTCCCCGTGTAAAGACAAAAATAATAATAAAAATATCGTGATTCTTTTAATACTTGTGACAATCCTTCTTTTAAAAAGAATCTTTTATTTTGTTCTTTGTTTATATGTCTATCCATCATTTTATCTTTCTTTAACTCAAATTAACCCTATTTTAATGAAAATACTTTTAAAACTGATTTTTTTCTATTTATTGTCTGAAGTTTTGAGAAAATAACTTTTTAAAAAATCTAGTGGTAAATATGAAAGAAAATTGAGACTATAAATTTATTCGAAGCTATTGTATTCTTATTTTAAAAACTGAATGTCAAAAGACTTGATGGATAATGAGTCGGAGTTTTCAAAAACATATCTTGTGATATCCAAAAGAAAAAGTATCCATACGAATGCCGGAGATAAGATACAACAAATCTGTAGATAAGAAAGTACTTCAGTTGGGATCAAAGGATGGACCCATCAGATTCCATTCCTTGTAGAGTATTGGGGCGACTAAATACATAAAAAAGAAGGCCTTCCGTATGTTTTTTGTAACGCTGAATCTGCTATATTTGTGTTCCTAATAGAGAAGGACTTGGGTAAAAATTGTCAACATTCGAAACCATCTACAACAATACATTAAAAATTCTGAAGAAAAATAATCTTATAATTAGAAATGAATTTTATTTATTATCAATATTAATATTTTATTAGTACCAAGATTTATGTATTTTATTTTGTATACATCCCCTTCCATAGCTCAAATTAGCGAGCATTGAAAGGATCAGGTAGCAAAGAAAAAATAATTGGTATAACTAGCTATTCCTAACATAACAACACCAAATAGGAAAGGTGGAAGGAAGCGACTTAAAAATAACGAATTAAAGAAAATAAATTAAAATTAAAAATTTATAATCTGTTTCAATCAGGTACATATCGTAGTAAAATTCAAATTCACGAGAAGGAATTTTTAATGCAAACTTTGAAAGTAGGTCAAATTCTTGATTAGCCAATACTGCAGCTGACAATGCTGACGCGTGAGACTTCCAAAATGACGAATGTATGTTTTTTTGCTAAACCCTCCTCGAACTTCATCCATCATTGATTAATGGAAATGGTTGTTCCTTTGTAAAAATTAGGAAACTTTAGAACAAAAAAAACATTCGTGGAACAACGTTACTGAAATGAAACCACATTTCGAGATCTCAGTTTGAAATTAATGAACATCTTTTCCCTCCTGTCTGCTTTTCTGAAACTCAATGAAAGGACTTTCCACCTAAAGTATTTGTCATGCCCATTTACAGTATAAACAAATAGCTTTTATTGTGGCATCATTTGTTGTGATTTGAAAAACCCAATTGCTGTTGCCAACTGTCCAACGTTCTGTTCTGGTTAACTTATATATATGAATGATGGATATTGTTCATAATTTTTGCATTAAAAGAAAGTACATATAAATGCATGATTAAATTAAATTTTAAGTCTTTTAAGAGAAAAAGAGAATATCAATTATCTAATACAACAAAATGTATTGTATTTTTTTAATTTTTGTTTTTATGTTCCAAGTTTGTTCTGCTACAGATACAAGTTTTTAAACCTCTTGTTCGTAAATGTCTTGTTTAAACCTCTTCTTCTCAATTGTTTAAAGTTCTGAAATGCCTAATAAATTCTATAAACTTAACAATTCAATTTCGTTTAATGTTTTATAAATGTTTTATGCCAATGTACACGTTGGAGTTGTTTACTAAAACTAAGAAAAGAGTAAAGAAAATTCCAAGAAAACTCTTCTTTAAACATCTAAACCAATTTTTCTCCTAATAATGAAACTAACATCATTACGCAGAAACTAAATTTCTTCAAGGAAATCAGGAAAGTAGTAAAAATAAATAAGTCCTTGCGCTATTTCTTGGCATGTATTTCAAAGGAGCAAAAATGTTTACGACAACAGTGTAATCTTTAAATTTGTCTTTCATAACGTAGTGTAAAAAATTTCTCTTGAAAAACACGTGTTATAATATTTTCAGTAGTTCTCCTTTCTTTGATGTTTTCTGCTTTTCCGTTTTGAGATCATATTTTTTTGAATTTTAGTTTGAAGATATATTGAAACCAACAGCACTTTATACAGTTGAATTTTTTATGGAAGGGGATAATATAGGGTATCTGAGATTTACTGAAAACGAGCAAAAATTATGTAAAAACATTAGAAAAACCAAAGTAAATGTGCTCATTATTATTTATTGTTGTAATTTGCTCATTATTATTTATTGTTGTAATTTGCACATTATTATTCATAGTGTTGTAAATTGATCATTATTTTTGCAAATTGTCTATTATTATTTATATTGTTGTAATTTGCTCACTTTATATTGCTGTAAGATGATTTTTATTTATTAATCATAAACTACGCAACAAAAAAATAATTTTAAAAATCAAAGATCCTACTTTCCTATCAATATATCGGTGATACTTTAGATTAATGAAAATCAAATTTGTGTTTTATCTGCTCTCAAAAGAACCCGCGCTTCGAAACGTTGAATGCTCGGATTAACTAAACTTTGGACAGATCTCTTTAATCACAACTTAGGGAGCGTCACGGACATTTTAACAAGGAGTTAGAGCTCCTATTTCTCTGCTTTTTCTTCATTATCTCGTTCAAGAAAGAGAACAGATAGGAAAACTCATTTAAGGATTCTCCGGTGCTTGTTATGGGAGAAGGATCAAAAAAAGGTGAAGAATGTTGCATTGAAATATATCCTTAGGACAACCTTAGATAATGAGTATCAGAAAGCATTTCTTAATTTGGCTTCCAATAAAGATATAACGAGTTCTCTGTTTATTTCATGTCGTCTTATTCCAGGATTATTCATCGCCGAAAAGGGTGCTTCTTTTTTTTAATCTTGGGAAGAGTGTACAGCTAATGTTTGACTCCTTGATAAAAAAAAATGTCTGATACTTAGCTGATAATACTTGGAGTTGTTTACTAAAACTAAGAAAGAGTAAAGAAATTCCAAGAAAACTCTTCTTAAACATCTAAAACAATTTTTGTCCTAATAATGAAACTAATATCATTATGCAGAAATTAAATTTCTTCAAGTAAAATATGTAAGTAAAAAAATAAATAAATGTTTGCGCTATTTCTTGGCATATGTTTAAAAGGTTGTAAAGTATCAAGTTGAAATGTTTACGCCAAAAGTGTAATTTTTTAAATTCGTCTTTCGTACCGTAGTGTGAAAATTTCTCTGGGAAAACATGTGATTTAATACTTTGAGTAGTTCTTTTAAAGAATCTTTCTTTAATGTTTCTCTTCTTTTTCGTTTTGATATCCTATTTTTGTCCTTTAACATATACATACTTATTTTTAATGAATATATTTTGAAAGTAACAGCACTTTACACAGTTGAAAGTTAAAAAGAAGGGAAAAAAGGTATCTTAGATTTATTGGACACTAAAGAAATATGTAAGAAAATTAGAAAATCATAAAAATTTTCAATAATTTTAATGTAACTCAAAAATGCAATAATTTTTAAGTGACTTTAACATACCTTTATATTTACATTTTTTTGCTCGCAGGACTACCAAGATATATTCGATTCCATGCCATGTATTTAAAAGCATCGTTTATTAACATATACGTTTATATCTGTTTATTAACATACGTTTATACCTACCGTTATTAACATGTATTTATACTTACGTTTATTAACATACGTTTACACCTACGTTTATTAATATACGTTTACACCTACGTTTATTAACATACGTTTATAACTATAACATACGTTTATATTTACATTTATCTACATTTATTAACATACGTTTATATCTATGATAAATAATGATAAAATGGCCAGAAAATACTTTTATATAACTTGCATCAAGTATTAGGCATTACTTTACTACTTTTTTATAGCTTCTAAGATGACTTTCAGGAGTAATTATGATTTACCTGTCAAGAGCCAGTACAGCCCCCAAACTTCTACCAGGCAACCTGAGTGTCTATGTAAGATACTAATCCTATCACAATATTACCTCACAACATTTCTCTATCCCAATATTACTTGATGATAATTTATGATACATGCTATCACAATATTAATCAAATCTCGGTTTTTTAAAGTGACCATAACGGACATTCCAGTGCAGAACTGAACATTCATCCATTGACAATAGGCGCGTGTTACAACCAGATGATTTAATAGCTACTATAATTTTTCAGAAACTGAATCAAAAACACATTTAATATGCTTAATCATTCAACATTTAGTTTTAGTATCCTCCTTCACACTCATGATAAAGTTCTATCATGATGTAAACGAATGTTTTGCTTCATCTAGTGACCAAATGCAATTAGGGACGTAGATAAAGATAATGATAAAAATGCTCAGAAAATAAAACTCGTTTATTTCGTTAGTTATAGAAGAGCATTAAGCAGATTTATTTTCTTTCGTTGAAGATATCATTAATGAAATCCGTATACACACACTTATTTTTCTTCATATGCTTGTTAAATGCTGATTTAGCAGACTGATAATGAAGACTAATTAGACTTAAAGTAAGGTATCTGGTATATTCGGGTACTTGGAAAATTAATAATAAATTTAATTATGCGAAACAATTATATACAACGAAAATGTAAAATTGCATGTGTTAAATGAATGAAATAAAAAATGTACAATTTTCTAAACCTTTTAAAATATACTAATTTAGATACCAGCGTAGTTTGGCCGGATAACACACTAAGTTTCCGAAATAAAAGAAACCTTGGTTTGACACCTGATTAGCGTTGCTGAACCAAAGCTCCCTTGTCTATGCCGGACAAAGTCTAAAAAGACTGTTCCATTTTGAAAATATCTTCCATTGATTCCAGATGGTGAAGATTAATTTGGTTTTTTGTCGCTGTACTATCTTTTTTTTTTTACACTTCAGGCTAATTAGACCGGGATCTACAATTTAACGTGGATTCTGAGCCACTAACAAACTTCCATGCAACCGCCAGGATTCGAATCTGAAGCCTTTGATACCAACTGCCAGAGCGCTAGCCAATTAGCCATCAGGCTGCCAGTTGATGAAAAAAGACAAATTCTCCAGCTTCCACATTTGGGCGTGTTAACAGTGATAATAAACATTAGTGTTTTACAAGATCTTTGAATCCCTTTGAGTAATGCTGAAACTGTTACATATCTGTGATTGTAATGGTAAAAGATCTCAGATTTAATTCTCTGCATTTGAATATTATATATGAAAAGCGTATATATGTATATTTATGTATGAAAGTGGGGGATATCATATACTTATGATAACAACATATGGATACAACTCCTGAAGGAGAAACAACAAGGTGAATTACAAAACCGTCCATTTTGCAAGCCAAAAACTACTAACTTTTATTCGTATTCGCTATAACAAACCAATAGCATTTGCTATTCAAAAACTAGGGGGTGCTTAATATTCAGATGTCTCGAATAAGGAAAAAAATATATATATTCTCTGTTAGAATCAGTAAAAAGGTATCTAAAATTTGAATAAACACCTCAACAGAAGAATACCTTTACTTTGGAAACTTCAAATACAGAAACCAATTTTACCGAACAAAATATACTTGTAGTTTGATTCTGTTGAAAGAAGTAAAATCTTATTGTGGTTGTCACTGTATATAAATTGCAACAATGACGAAAATATCAATGGGTGTTTCCAGAAGTTAGATAAATAAATTTGAGTTCAGATATATTCTTAGAATTTCGTACTTCGTCTACGGCACTTTCAAGTATTTAAAAAGTGGATGATATAAAAAACCATCAAATAACTTGAATTTTTGTAACATTTGAGTGGATTCTTTGTGTGCTACAAACTAAGATCAATTTTTTCAATTCCTACTATTAGTTCACACTCTTCCTATATATATATATCTTGTTCAAATTTTCAATCGTTAATAAAATACTTTTTATTCATCCACTCAAGTTCAAATACATATTTTTAACTTGTAGTGGATGACACTTTGATGTTAATACAGTTTTTCAAATATTAATTCATTAATTAAGTTTAATTAATTAATTTCAGTTTTTTTTTAGATTTAAGTTGCATGTATCAACCAACAGATGGCACCAGATATAAGAGGAAAATTTCAACTTTATTTATAAGGACTTTCTGTAATATAGTGAAAAAAAAAGTAGGAATTGACTTTAAATTTTTTTCTTTCTATATTACTTGTTATTATATTATATTATAAGTTATTCGGCCGAAACAGAATGGTACATAGCGTGACCAAAGGTGCTTGGTTTGAAACTGGTACCAAAGTGAAATCGGTGATGAGGACGATGCATTTGCAGGTCTCTCTTCTTTTCACCTCAATCCTAACGAAATGTCCTTCCATTGAGATTAAGTATAAAGGACAAGAATGCCACCATTGATGCTTCTCTCACAATTACGTATTGGATTACGTTGAATTGGATTGCAGTTTAGCAGATCCTCCATGTTACACCTGGGTAAAAGTGAACCTGCTACTATTGTATTGTCCTATAGCGAATGACTTAGGTGTGACTGTTTTTCCCCAAATCTGGCTTCAAATAGTTACAACATTATTAGTTATTGAAATTAAATGGGTTAGAATTACATGGTTAGTAAATCAGTTTTTATAATTAGACTCATATATAAGGAATTATTTCTCTAATTTTACGGAAATGTATTTTTTAATAACTCTAGAATAGTTTATTGTCTAAATGATTTAAAAGAATTTAAATTAAGAGTCCTCATATGCAATGTTTAAATGTTCATATATTAATCCAATTTTTATTAATGTATATAAGATTACATATAAAGTGATTTGTTCACATTTCTTTTATATTTCAACATCGATACAGAATAAATAGTGTTTTTAAAAGATTTTGTAGTGTCCTGAATGTCAGTATGCTGTTTTTTGAAGAGGTGGTACCAAAATTAAATTAATACACAGTAGGAAAACGATGAACCGGAAGCTGTATATCAAAGATAGGTACAATAAATCTCTAAGTTGGAAAGTTGTGAACCACTATTTATTTTGAAGGGTAGCTCGTTTCCAAAACTATAATCTTCTAAATGAACAGCTCCACAATTAAGCCACTTCGGTTAATTTCGATGATTAAGATGGTACATAGTAGTCTTTTGTTAATTTTAAAGGATCTCTCACATGCTCGAATACATATTACTACCAATTTTCACCGCTATTGGTTGAACGGTAAAGAAGTTGATATGCTGCATCACCATCTGATGGCGACATATAACAAAGGGGCTAGCATAAAAAACATTCTCCATGTTTTATAAAAATACACACATAAAATTTCAACAAAATCGTCCAAGGCTTTTAGAAGGAGTTCAGTGACAAACACACGTACAGAAGAATTATATATATAAAGATATATCGATTTCAGTGCCACCTACCGGGTATAATTGTGAATCTAAACCATTCAGGGACCGACTCAAACACACACACACAAAATTTCATCAGTATCTATCATGCCGTTTACGAGGAGTTCAGTGACAAACACATGTACAGAAGAATTATATCGATGGCAGCGCCATATAGAGGGTCCAATTTTAAATCTAAACCATCCAGGGGACCCACTCGAACACACACAAAAGTTTTCATCAAAATCAGTCCAGTCGTTTATGAGGAGTTCAATGACAAACACATGTGCAGAAGACCTATACCGATGGCAGCGCCCTCTAGCGGTCCAATTGTGAATTTAAATCATTCAGGGACCCACTCAAACACACACACAAAATTTCATCAAAATCGGTTCAGTCGTTTACGAAGAGTTCAGTGACAAACACATGTACAGAAGAATTATATACTATAATAACAATAATATATATATATATATATATATATTGTTATTATATATAATTCCGAACGGTATAGAAGTTGATATATTGCATCAACATCTGGTGGCGACATACAAACCAAGGGGATAGCATAAAACATTCTCTCTGTCTCTCTATACATATATATATATATATATATATATATATATATATATATATATATATATATATATATATAAGATAGATATAAAATGTGCAACTTATATTATATTTGTGGTTATAATTATTTAACTTTTACACTATGTTGATATATAAAAATAAATACATTATGATATATTTTGATAGTTAATAATTATAATAATAATAAATAAATAATTAAATTAATAAAACAATAATAATAATAAATGAATATGTAGCATAAGAACAGCTATTAAGCTATTTTTTTTTGCCTGATAATGGGCAAAGATAGTTAGTTTTTACAACCAAAAATGCTTTATTAATGGAGACAAAAAAAACTTTTAAATGCTTTCGAAATATTCTAATTACTTCTTAAAAATGTTTTTTTTTCTTGCGCTATTAAAAATTATAATTGTTTAAATGAAAATTAATACTTAGTGAGTAACATTTATTTTTTATCTTTAAACTATTTTCAATTAATGCTTCAAATAAATCCCTTTTAAAAATTAAGTTCAGGCTTTTTAACAAAAAAGGTCTCTAACAATTTCTGAAATACAATAAAATATCTTGATTTTTTTTAACCTATGAAAATTAAGAAAAAAATTAATTGGAGTTAAGCTTGTTTAAGAGTAAAGCAAAATTTTTTTTTCTGTATTCTTCCCTTTGATTTCATTTTATTAACATACATTTTATAAATATCTAATTTAAATTTTTAGATACAATAAATATCACTAATACACATTTGATTTAAAAATCTGTTTTTTTTTTGGAAAGAAATAAAAATGATGAAACCTAAATAACTTATTGTTAAAAAAAGATATTTTGCTATTTTAGAAAGTCAATCTTGATAGCACATTAAAGGCACCAAAAGCTGTAACCTTACATGCTGTAACTTTTCAAACATTTTTTAATGCAGCTGGCAATACAGAGACAGTTATCTTTATACCATAAGAAAAGGTCTGCACCGTTGTTAATCATTTAGCACTACCCAAGGGGCCCGTGTAGCTTGAAGATATGCTACGGACACGAGTAACATTATTCCACCTTTCAAACATAAAATCAACTTTTAAATTTATCTTTCCCTGTACCTCTATAACACCCAACTCGTGGTATAGCGGTAAGATGAGTAATTAGTGAAGAGGCGGGTGGCTCCAATTTATTGGTACCAACGGGACACGAACCCAAAACCTGTGTCAGCGAGTGCCAGAGCGCTAGTCACTCGGCCATCAGGCTCCATCTATTTCTATAGACTGTGAAAATGCAGTATCATATAATGGCGAAATACTTAAAAAAAATTAATAAAAAAAAAAATTAATTGTGGTTATAATTATGGATATAATTTACCAACAAAATATTCTTTTTAATAATAATTTTAACATGGATGGAAGTAAATAATTTTTGAAGTAGATATTCCACAAAACATAGCATTTCTATGTAGAATTACATAGAATCGTAATAAAATATTGAGGCAACTAATTACAAAAATTGGGAATCATGGCCGAGTGACTGGAGCAAGATACTGCAGGTTTCGGGTTCGAGTCCTGTGGTGCCATGAATGCTTGTAATCCACTTTAAACCATAGTTCCAGGTTTGATATGACTGTAGAGTGTTGGATGTAGGGTCGGCCGTAAAAAGAAATCCTCACCGTCTACGCCGTAAAAAGAAATCATCTGCTGTTTCGGAATCTGCGTGTTGACAGACGGCCTTAGCCGACCATGGGGCTGTTGCGTCATTAATGAAGAAGAATTACAAAAATGCTGTCGCATAATTTGTATAATTCTGCTTATAATAATATTTTTTAAATTTTTGAAAAACAAAAATGAGTGTAATACTTAACTAAATTAAACTTTTATTTTTTTTTTAAAAAAATAAATAATAATAACAATAAATAAATACATGGTTAGGCTTCTGTGAAATTTCATTATATAATGCCACTAAGTCTGGTACATTGGTAAAGTTTTAATATTAAGTTAAATGCATGTGATGAATATTCTTAAGATAATAAAAACAACTTCGCCTACAAACTCAATAAATAACAATAAATAATATTAAATAAATGTTTTATATTAATGAACAAATTAAGTTGTGCTTAAATGTGAAAAAAAGTTTCAAGGCCTTTTCTTCTCAAACACCTAAACTAATTTTTCTCTCAATAAAGGAAAATAACAAGATTAGGGCAGAAATTTCGTCAACTAAAACAGGAAGAAAAAAATAATGATCATCGCTATTTCTTAGGTTACATCACAAATAGAGCTGAGTTGCTTACGCCAAAAGCGTAGTCTTTGAATTCAACGTCTTTTAAATTCTAGTTGAAATTGTTATACCATTAATTTTTGTTTCACCATGAAAAGACAAAAATAATAATAAAAATATCTTGATTCTTTTAATACTTGTGACAATCCTTCTGATAAAAGAATCTTTTTTATTTTGTTCTTTTGTTTATATGTCTGGCCATCATTTTGTCTTTCTTTAACTCGTATCCACTCTTCTTTTAATGAATATACTTTTAAAATAGCTTTTTTTCTATCTATTTTTCAAAGTTTTGAGAAAATAATATTTTTAAAAAGATATACAGTGGTAAATATGAAAGAAAATGGAGACTATAAAATTTTCCTAACTTATTTAAAAAACTGAATGTCAAAGGGACTTGACGGATAGCGAGTTAGACTTTTAAAACACAGATCTTGGTTTGAAACCTGACAAGTAATACGCAAAAGAAAGTACCCATGCCAATGCTGGAGATAGACACAATAAATCCGTAGACAAGAAAGTACTTCAGTTGGGATCGAAGGGTGGGAACCCATCATATGTCATCAATTAGAGCCTATTGTGATGGCTAAATGTACGAATAGCAGGCCTTTCCCGTGATGCTCCTTGTGTAATGCTGAATCCACTATATCTTCTGTTCGTGTGGGGAATGACTTAGGTTAAAATTCTCGACATTCGAAATTAACCATAACAATGTATTAAAAATTTGGAAGATAAAAGAATGAGACCCTAATTAGTACTAATTTTTTATGTATTATTAGTGTTAATATTTTATTAGTACCAAGATTCATATAGGTTTATTTTGTGTACACCCCATTCAATAGCTCAAATTAACGAGCATGTAGAAAATATAAAGTAGCAAACAAAAAAAATTATAAAATATTCTTTGCATAAATAGCGATCCGTAATACAGTGACTCTAAATAAGGCGAGGTGCTTAAAAACGTTAACAAATTAAGGAAAATAAATTAAAATTAAAATCAATAATATGTTTCAATGAAGTTGCTTTATAAAATTTAATTTTAAGGGAGAAATTGCACTCAAATTCACGAAACGAAATTTCTAATGCAACTTTGAAAGTAGGTCACCCTCTTGATTAACGAACACTGCAACTGACAATGTTGAAGCGTGAGACTTCCGAAATCAAGAATGTTTGTTTTTGTTCTAAAGCATCCTTGAACTAAGTTCATCATTGATTAATGGAAATGATGGTGCCATTGTGAAGTAATTAGAAACTTTAGAACAAAATCAAACATTCTTGAAACAACGCCACTGAAATGAAACCACATTTCGAAATTTCAGTTTGCATAAAATTTGCATCTTTTCTCTGCTGTCTACCTTCCTCGAGCTCAACTTAAGAACTTTCCACCTGATGTATTTGTCATATCGATTTACAGTATGGACGCATAAAACTTTTATTCTGGCATTATTTGTTGGATTTTGAACAGAGTTCCAAGAACATCACGTGTAAAACCCAACTGTTGTTACAACTGTCCAACGAGTTGTTCTGATTAACTATATAAATAATGGACGTGTAATGTTCTTTAAAAAGGACAATATACATAAATGCATGATTAAATTAAATTTTAAGTGTTTTAAGAGATAACAGAGAATATCATTTAGCTAATGCAACAAAAATTGCACTATCTAGATTTCCTTGTACCTGTAAATCCATTTTAGATCTTTAACTATGGTAACATGAAATTTAATTATGGGAAGGATGATACTGGGAAAGAAATAGTTCCATAAGTCAACATTAGGCGAAAATAATGGCCCTTTACTTGACTGGAGATTTATAATGGAATTACAAACAAAGTGACACTACTCATAGCCATCTGTAGTTCGATCTAATAACCAGAAAGAAAAGAAATCTATTTCTTCATTTTTTGTTTTGTGTTCTAAGTTTGTACTGCTACAGCTACGTTTTTAAATATTTGGTGCGGAAAAGTGTTATGAATTGTTCAAATTTCTGAATTTCAATTTCGTTTAATGTCGTATAAATATTTTATGCCAATGTAGTCGTACAAGTTGGAGTAGTTTGCTAAAACTAAGAAAGAGTAAAGAAATTCCAAGAAAAAAATCCTCTTTAAACATCTGAACCAATTTTTCTCTTAATAATGAAACTAACATCATTATGCTGATTATTATTATTATTGTAATGTGCACATTAGTATTTCTTGTTGTAAGTTGTACATTATTATGCTCATTATTTTTGTAAATTGCACATTATTATTTATATTGTTGTAAGATTTTTTTTATTAATTATAATTTGATTATTATTACTGCTTATAGTTAAAACTTATTTATTATTATTGTAATTTGTTTATTATTGCTTATTATTACAATTTGTTAAATTTTATTTGGTTTGTAGTTTATTTATATTTTACTATTCCATAATAGTGTAAGTTGTTAAAATTATAATAATAAGTTGTAAAATTATGTTGTAAGTTATTAAATTATTTAAACCATTTTAACATTTAAATTCCCGTTTTCCAATTATTTCTCATTTACATATTTTTTTATCTTCAAATAAGGAAGATAAACATAAGCTATGAAACAAAAAAAAAAAAGAATTTTAAAAGTCAAAGATCTTACTATCCTTTCAATATTTCAATGAAGCTTTAGAGATTAATGAAATTCAAATTTGCGCTCAAAAAAGAACCCGCGCATCTTTAATGCTACCGCTTAATGCTCGGATTAACTAAACTTTGGACAGATCTCTTTAATCACAACTTAGGGAGCGTCACAGACCTTTTAACAAGGAGTTAGAGCTCCTATTTCTCTCCTTTTTCTTCATTATCTCGTTCAAGAAAAGAGAACAGATAGGAAAACTCATTTAAGGATTCGCCGGTGCTTGTTATGGGAGGAGGATCAAAAAGGTGAAGAATGTTGCATTGAAATATATCCTTAGAACGGACCTTAGATAATGATGATGGGAAAGCATTTCTTAATTTTGCTTCAAATAAAGATGTAACGAGTTCTCTGTTTATTTGATGTCGACTTGTTCCTGTATTATTCATCGCCGAAAGGGTGCTTCTTTTTTTTTTTTTTAATAATCTTAAGAAGAGTGTAGAGCTAATGTTCGACTCCCTTAATAAAAAAAAAAGTTCGATACATTAATTTAGATTGCAAAAGGTTTATTATTAAGGAAAAATAATTGGACGATTAGTTTTGAAATTTTCATTTATTTTAAAAAAGGGAACTGTCGATTAAGGAATGATTAATCATCATGCATAATTTCGTTTCAGGAAAAAACAAATTAAATTAAATTCAGTTTTAGTGCCCATTTTTCAAACAGTGTTGTTCCGAGCAATTAACTTTAAATGACTTGCAGGTTCACGGGGAAAAATACGATTTGATGTAGTTAGTGATGAATATGATTACTAAACTTTGGTATTAGCAGCGCACATTTGACACGCATTATGTAATGGGAGTATCCATCCATGTCTGAGTAGTTTAAATAATAAATCCCCAACGATACTTTTTAATATCAAGATCTCCTAGGTCCGCAAATTTTGTATTTGAAACATTATGACATTTAGAAGAAGAGCAACGTATTGCATTTGCAGAGGTTTATCGAAGCTAAATGATTTATCAAATATATCTTAATAAAAATTTGCATAGTACTCTCTATATAAACTCTATTTTAAAAAACATCCACTACACATATGATCAAAAACGCTCACACATTCTTATTGCTATAGAATCTCCCGTTTTTTGTATTCTTTATTGCAATACTTCGAGTTGCTTACTTTGAATAGTATTAGAATAGTATACTTAGAATAGTAGCTTACTTAGAATAATATTTGAATACTAAGAATGAGTCAAAGAATATTAAGAAAACGCCTCTTTAAACATCTAAACCAATTTTCTCGTAATAATTAAACTAACATCAATACGCAGAAACTAAATTTCTTCAAGTAAATCAGGAAAATAAATGTTTGCGCTATTCCCTGACATATATTACAAAAGAGAAGAAATGTTTAAAATGATTATTAGTGTAATGTGCTCATTATTATTTATTGTTGCAATTTGCTCATTATTATGTATATTGTTGTAATTTCCTCATTATTGTTAAGTGTTGTAAGTTGCACATTAATATTTATAGTGTTGTAATTGGCTCATTATTTATATTATTGTATGGTATTTTTTTTCTTATTATAATTTGATTATTATCGCTGCTTATAGTTAAAATTTATTTATTATTATTGTAATTTGCTTATTATTTCTTATTATTACAATTTGTTTATTTTTTATTTGCTTTTGTAATTTGTTTTGTTTTCTTATTTTTTATATTATTGTTATTTGATTACAATAGTATTTTTTGCAAACAACTTTAATTGTTTTTAATTATTTTTTATTATTGTTTCATATTATTGTAAGTTGTTAAAATTATAATTATAAGTTGTAAAGTTATGCTGTAATTTCTTAAATTATTTTAACAAATTGAACATTTAAATTCCTGTTTTCAAATTATTTCACATTTACATTCGTTATCTTTCAATAATGAAGATAACAGATAAATCATAAACTATGCAACAAAAAAATTAATTTTAAAAGTTAAAGATCTTACTTAGCTTTCAATATTTCAGTGATGCTTTAGATTTATGAAAATCAAATTTGTGTTTTATCTGCTCTTAAAAAAAGAACCCTCGCTACGAAACGTTTAATGCACGGATTAACTAAACTTTGGACAGATCTCTTTAATCACAACTTAGGGAGCGTCACAGACATTTTAACAAGGAGTTAGAGCTCCTATTTCTCTCCTTTTCTTCATTATCTCGTTCAAGAAAGAGAACAGATAGGAAAACTCATTTAAGGATTCTCCGGTGCTTGTTATGGGTGGAGGATCAAAAATGTGAAGAATGTTGCATTGAAATATATCCTTAGGACGGGCCTTAGATAATGATGATGGGAAAGCATTTCTTAATTTTGCTTCAAATAAAGATGTAATGAGTTTTCTGTTTATTTGATGTCGTCTTGTTCCAGGATTATTCATCGCCGAAAGGGTGCTTCTTTTTTTAATATTCTTAAGAAGAATATACAGCTAATGTTCGACTCCCTTAATAAAAAAAATGTCTGATACTTTAATTTAGAATGAGGAAAGGTTTATTATTAAGGAAAAATAATTGGACGATTAATTTTGAAATTTCCATTTATTTTAAAAAAAGGGAACTGTCGATTAAGGAATGATTAATCACCATCCATAGTTCCGGTCCAGGAAAAACAAATTAAATTAAATTCAGTTTTAGTTTTCATTTTTCAAACAGTGTTGTTCGGAGCAATTAAGTTTAAATGACTTGCAGTTTCACGAAAAATGTGATTTTACGTAGTTAGTGATGAATATGATTATTAAATTTTGGTATTAGCAGCGCACATTTGACACGATTTTTGTAATGTGAGTATCCATCCATGTCTTAGTCGATTAAATATTAAATCACCAACGATAATTTTTAATATCAAGTTCTTTTAGTTCGGCAAATTATGTCTTTGGAACATTATGAGAATTAGAAGACGAGTAATGTGTTGCATTTCAAAGAGATTTATCAAAGCTAATTGTTTCATCAAATATATCTTAATAAAAATTTGCATATAACTCTATATAAACTCTATTTAAAAAAAAACATCCGCTACACAGATGATGAAAAGCGCTCACACATTCTTATCGCTATAGAATTCTCCCATTTTTTTGTATTCATTATTGCCATATTCCCTTTTATTAGAAATTGAATAGTTGACTCATAAGCTTTTATTTTGGCATTATTATTTGTTTGGTTTTGAACTGAGTTCCTAGAACATCATGTGAAAAACTCAACTGTTGTTATAACTGTCCAACGTGCTGTTCTGATTAACTATATGAATGCTGGACATTGTTCATAATTTTCATATTCTTTAAAAGTACAATATATATAAATGCATGATTAAATTACATTTTAAGAGATAAAAGAGAATTCATTTAACTAATACAACAAAACTTATGTAATTTTACATTTTTGTTTTGTGTTTTAAGTTTGTACTGCTACAGCTATAAGTTTTTAAATATTTGGTTTTGAAATGTTTTGTTATGAATAGTTTGAAGTTCCAAAATGTCACCACTAATAATAAATTCTATAAACTTAACAATTCAATTTCATTTAATATCGCATAAATGTGTTATGCCAACGCACAAGTTAGAGTTGTTTACTAAAACTAAGAAAGAATAAAGAAATTGCAAGAAAATTCCTCTTTAAACATCTAAACCAGTTTTTCTACTAATAATGAAACTAACGTCTTTATGCAGAAACTAAATTTCTTCAAGTAAAACAGAAAGTAGTAAAAAAATAAGTAAATGTTTGTTGTATTTCTTGGCAGGTATTTCAAAGGAGCAGAAATGTTTACGCCAAAAGTGTAATTTTTAATTTCTACTTTCGTATACATGTGGAAATGTTTTCCTGGGGAAAACGTGATTTAATAATTTCAGTGGTTCTTGTTTTAAAGAATTTTTCTTTAATGCTTTTCTTTTTTTTTTTTGTCTTGATATCATATTTTTTTCCTTTAATTTGAATCTACTTCCTTTTAATGAATAAATTTTGGATGTAGCAGCATTTTGTAGAGTTAAAGTTATAAAGTAGCAAAAATATAGGGTATCCGAGATTTATTGGACACAATGCAAAACTATGTAAAAAATGAGAAAAACCAAAGTATATTTACTAATTTACAATGTAACTATAAAATTAATATATTTAGAAATGAGATCTTTTTTTGTTGCTTGCAGGACAACCAAAATATATTCGATTCCATGCAATTTTTGCAATCATGATTCCTTTAATTCTTTATATGCTTGTTAAAGGCTGATTTTTCTTATTATTGGAAGTTAAAATTATAATTATAATTTGTAAAATTATGTTATAAGTTGTTAAATTATTTTAACTATTTTAACATTTAAATTCCCCCTTTTCAAACTTATTTCACATTTACATTTGTTATCTTCAAATAATGAATATAACAGCTATATCATAAACTATGCAACGAAAAAAATTTTGAAAGCTAAAGATCAGACTTTTCAATATTTCAGGGATGTTTTAGATTAATGAAAATCAAATTTGTGTTTTATCTGCTCTTAAAAAAAAACCCGTGCTTAGAAACGTTTAATGCTCGGATTAAGTAAACTTTAGACAGATCTCTTTAATCACAACTTAGGGAGCGTCACAGACATTTTAACAAGGAGTTAGAGCTCCTATTTCTGTCCTTTTTCTTCATTATCTCGTTCAAGAAAGAGAACAGATAGGAAAACTCATTTAAGGATTCTCCGGTGCTTGTTATGGGTGGAGGATCAAAACGGTGAAGAATGTTGCATTGAAATATATCCTTAGGAATGGCGTTAGACAATGATTATGGAAAGCATTTCTTAATTTTGCTTTGAATAAAGATGTAACGAGTTCTCTGTTTTTTTGATGTCGTCTTGTTCCTGTATTATTCATCGCCGAAAGGGTGCTTCTTTTTTTAATAATCTTAAGAAGCGTGTACAGCTAATGTTCGACTCCTTAATAAAAAATGTCTGATACATTAATTTAGAATGAAGAAAGGTTTATTATAAAGGAAAAAATGATTGGGAGATTAGTTTTAAATTTTCCATTTATTTTAAAAAGTGGAACTGTCGATTGAGGAATGATTAATCACCATCCCTAGTTTCGATCCTGGAAAAAATAAATTAAATTAAATTCAGTTTTAGTGTTCATTTTTTCAAACAGTGTTGTTCCGAGCAATTAAGTTTAAATGACTAAATGACTTGCAGGTTCACGGGGAAAAATGTGATTTGATGTAGTTAGTGATGAATATGATTACTAAACTTTGGTATCAGCAGTGCATTTTGACATGTATTATGTAATGGGAGTATCCATCCATGTCTTAGTCTATTAAATATTAAAGCACCAATGATACTTTTTAATATCAAGTTCTTCTAGTTCCGCAAATTTTGTCTTTGAAACATTATGAGAATTAGAAGAAGATTAATGTATTGCTTTTCCAGAGGTTTATCACAGCTATTTGTTTTATCAAATATATCTTAATAAAAATTTGCATATTACTCAATATAAACTCTATTTAAAAAAAAACATTCAATAGACATATGATGAAAAACATCTGTTAGACAAACAAATTTTATCGCTATAGAATCTCCCATTTTTTTGTATTCTTTATTGCAATACTTCCTTTTATTAGAAATTGAATAATCGAATCCTAAGATTTTATTTTATCATTATTTGTTTGGTTTTGAACTGAGTTCCAAGAACATCATGTGAAAAACGCAACTGTTGTTACAACTGTTCAACGTGCTGTTCTGATTAACTATATGAATGTTGGACATTGTTCATAATTTTTCATGTTCTTTAAAGAACTGTATATATAAATAGATCATTAAATTATATTTTAAGAGATAAAAGAGAATGTATTTAACTGATACAACAAAAGTTATTGAATTCTTTATTTTTGCGTTATGTTCTATGTTTGTACTGCTACATCTACAAGTCTTCTAATGTCTTGTTATGAATTGTTTAAACTTCTGAAATGTCATCACTAATAAATTCTATAAACTTAACAATTCAATTTCGTTTAATATCGCGTATTCGTTTAATAAATTTGTTATGCCAATGAACAAGTTATAGTTGCTAACTAAAACTAAGAAATAATAAAGAAATTGCAAGAAAACTCCTCTTTAAACATCTAAACCAATTTTCTCCTAATAATGAAACTAACGTCAGTATGCAGAAAGTAAATTTCTTCAAGTAAAACAGGAAAGTAAAAAATTAAATAAATGTTTGCACTATTTATTTGCATATATTACAAAGGAGTAGAAATGTTTACGCCAAAAGTGTAATTTTTAAATTCATCTTTCGTATACCTGTGGAAATGTTTTCCTGGGAAAACATGTGATTTAATACTTTCAAAAGTTCTTCTTCTGAATCTTTCTTCAATGTTTTTCTTCTTTTTCGTTTTGATATCATATTTTTAGTCTTTTAATTTGAATCCAATTTCTTTTAATGAATATATTTTGAAAGTAGCATCACTTTATACAGTTAAAATTATAAAGAAGAGAAAAATATAGAGTATCTGAGAGCTATTGCACACAGTAAAAAATTGTGTAAAAAATTAGAAAATCATAAATATCTTTACTAATTTATAACGTAACTCAAAATTTAACAAATTTAAAGTGATATCTCCTTTGTTGCTCTCAGGACAACCAAGATATATTCGATTCCATGCGATGTATTTAAAAGCATCGTTTATTAACATAAGTTTATACCTAGGTTTATTAATATACATTTATTCTTACGCCTATTTACATACGTTTATACCTACGAAAAAGGTTTATTCTTACGTTTATAAACATACGTTTATTAACATACGTTTATCCCTACGTTTATTAACATACGTTTATACCTATGATATACCTTTATATTTATATTTTTTAACATACGTTTATATCTATGACATTTTATCCTTACGTTTATTAACATACTTTAATAAACTTATGACATACGTTTAACACACTTGAATTAGAGTGCAATTCTATGGAATTCTGTATTTTTAACTGATGAGTTAAGAATTATATAATAAGCAACAGCTATAATATTGGACCAAATATGTGCAAGATGTCTAATAATTTTTCTATAATGTTTGTTAATAAGAAATACTTTCACATAATAGCGCCATGAAAAAATGTAATGGCGGTAAATCTAATGTATCCACTTGAAATTCCATAATTAAATAAGACGCTTTCCAAAATATGATTTATTTCAAATGTAATATTTCTCTTCTCACTTGCCGTTTACTGTAGTTTTCAGAAAATATTCGTCTTATGTTGTTTGAAAAAGTCTTTCATTAAAAAAATTATAGTTAACCTAATTAATATTTGTTCCTTAATATTTAACTTGAACAAATTCTGATTGGGTATTCCACAAGATATGAGATTGAAAGAAATTTCCGTGCGTTTTTGAAAGACAATTATTAAACATGATAAAAATTATTCAACATCTAACTATTTATGATAAATGAGTGGGACTTCCACAATAATGTTAAGTGTAAAGACAGCTGCTATTCAATACTTCATGCAACAGTATCGATTCAAATTTCAAAGATACTTCAAAGA
Organism: Caerostris extrusa; assembly: GCA_021605095.1. NCBI lineage: Eukaryota > Metazoa > Arthropoda > Arachnida > Araneae > Araneidae > Caerostris > Caerostris extrusa. The sequence continues at coordinate 37,988 of BPLR01013488.1, read as the reverse complement.
TTCCTTTGAGTATAAGGTAGGATATGAAAGTAATTGTGTACTACGACCTGTTAATGTCTTAAAATCACTGAAGTTTATTGTTGTTAAAAAGCATTTTGCAGGAAAAAGAACATTCTTTGATAAAGAAAAAGGAGTGATCCTGCAAACACGACAATGGTAAGCATTTTAAGCAAGCAAGAATGTTTAAGAGTTTCCTTAAAAACTTTGGCTTGGAAAGTAGACTTAATCCATCCTATTCACTGAAACCCTTGTTTAGAAGCTTACATTATCATTTTTGCAGTATTTGGAATGACTTCCAGAAATTTGTTTGAAACGACGCTTTATTTTTGAAGGCAAACTCCAATGGAATGAAAAAAATGTCATTGAAAAAAATGGTAATTTTGTTGATGACACGGACACATTTTATTTGTATTGCTCATTTTCCGATGGTATTGTGACATGCAATTAAAGATCACTGATTAGAAAGATCGGGGAAAACCATGACTTGATGCATTTGTATTGTATATGATAGTTAAACTTGTGCATCTCCAGTTCATTTAATTCAGTATCAAGTTATAATGAAAATTCTGTCCGTTCTTCTGATGGAAATATGAGTATTTAATAATCAACTAAATTACCATTCTTTGCAATGATATCTCATCAATGTCTCGGTGTATTTTTTTACAAAGTTCATTGTAGAGTGCCTTGAAAAAGTAATCTAGCTTCATTTCAACTAATTATGGAAAGTTATTCTAAATTCTGCAAAATGATAATGCAAATTTCTAAATAAATGTTTGAGTAAATAAGTTGGATTAAGCATACACGATACCATCGGAAAATGAACAATACAAATACATGTAATTTGTTTTCCTACATCGGAACTATGGAATCATATTAATCGTTATTTAATCGAAAGCATCAAACTATTTTTCCTAAAAATAAGTTGTTTTAGTTTAAAATTGAAGCACTAAACATTTTGTTCTTTGGTAACGAATTTACACTTTTGGTAATGAATAATCCTGGAAAAAGACGACTTCAAATAAACAAGTAACTTGTTACTTTATTACTTGTGGCAAATTTACAACTGCATATAATGATATAATATACTATACTAAATAAATATACTAAACATAAATATACTAACAATAAATATACTAAAATAAATATACTAATATATATAATATACTATACTATACTATAATATAATATACTAAGGATATATTTCATTGTAACATTTTTTTAATCTTTTTGATTCATCATCATGTACATCTTCTATAACAAGCGCAGGGAATAAGTTTAATAAATTTAATAAGTGATCTTTAAATAGTTTTCCAATTTTCCCTATTTCTTACACAAGACGCAGAAAAAATAGGCAGAAATAAGAGTTATAACTCCTTGTTAAAATGTCTGTGATGCTGTCTAAATTATGATTAAAAAAAGATATGTTTAAAAGTCAAATTAATCTGAACATTAAATATTTCGAAAGTGGGCTCTTTTCAGCGGAGATAAAACATAAATTTTATATTCATTAATGGAAAGTAATACTGAGAAAACTAAAAGATGAAAAGCAAAATCTTTAGAGTGCTATATGATTTATTATCGGTTTTCTGCAATTTGAAAATTAAAAATCTTTCTTTTTTTCTGTAGTATTATGAAAATGTCAGGATTTTGTTGTAAATGCTTATGCTTTCTTTTTTTAACATGAACCATTTTTTACACTCCCAAGGATTTATCATATAGATATCTGGTGCATACATGAAAACTTTTGGTGCAGATAGCTTGATGTAAATTTGATTGGGTTGTTACTCTCCACTGACGTTATAAGCATTCTACTGTCTACAATATGGCGTACTGACAATAAACACTGCAACACACTACAGCACAAAAGAAAATATTTTAAGATTCAGTATAACACGTTATACATTATGGCACAGTTGATTGTGGTTTACAACCTTGAACACTAGTGTAGAGAGTATTGTATAGATTCAACTTCAATAAAGATGAATTATGCAGTAGATAAGTATACACTATACTACTCTAAACAACATTACAGTAGAAGGCATTACAGATATTTAGTTTTTACTAAGGATTACGCGGTAAAATCAATGACACTACACTGTACTTTTTATATATTATTGCAGTGATTCTAGTTTGATTAGGATGATTTGGTTTGTCACTCTACGGTAATTTTTTGAGCACTTTAGGTTAATTAGACTGGAACCTTTAACATTTATTCCAAACCACTAACAATGTTTCAAAGACATAATTTGTGGAGCTAGAAGGCCTTGATATTAAAAAGTATCGTTGGTGCTTCAATATTTAATCGACTCAGACATGGATGGATACTCACATTACATAATGCGTGTCAAATGTGCACTGCTAATACAAAAGTTTAGTAATCATATTCATCACTAACTACGTCAAATCACATTTTTCCCGTGAACCTGCAAGTCTTTTAAACTTAATTGCTCGGAACAACACTGTTTGAAAAATGATCACTAAAATATTAAATTTAAGTTAATTTCTTTTTCCTGGATCGAATCTATGCATGGTGATTAATCATTCCTTAATCGACAGTTCCGTTTTTAAAATAACTGGAAATTTTAAAACTAATTCGCTAATTATTTCTCCTTATTATAAAAATTTTCTCATTCTAAATTAAAGTATCAAACATTATTTTTATTAAGGAAGTCGAACACAGCTGTACACTCTTCAACATTAAAAAAGAACACCCTTTCGGCGATGAATAATCCTCGAACAAGACGACATCAAATAAACAGAGAACTCGTTACATCTTTATTTGAAGCAAAATTAAAAAATGCTTTCCCATAGTCATTATCTAAGGCCCGTCCTAAGGATATATTTCAATGCGACATTCTTCGTCTTTTGATCCTTCTCCCTTAACAAGCACGTGAGAATCCTTAAATGAGTTTTCCTATCTGCTCTCTTACTTGAAGGAGATAATGAAAAAATGAGAGAAATAGGAGCTCTAACTCCTTGTTAAAATGTCTGTGACGCTCCCTAAGTTGTGATTAAAGAGATCTGTCCAAAGTTTAGTTAATCCGAGCATTAAAAGTTTCGAAGCGCGGATTCTTTTTGAGAGCAGATAAAGCACAAATTTGATTTTCATTAATCTAAAGCATCACTGAAATATTGAAAAGTGAGATCTTTTACATTTAAAATTCTTTTTATGTTGCATAATTTATGGTGTAGCAGGTATCTTCCTTATTTGAAGATAACAAATGCAAATGATAAATAATTTGAACATGGGAATTTAAATGTTTAAATTGTTAAAATAATTTTAAAAATTACTCTAATAAGTAAATTACAACAATAAGAAATTGTAGGAAAAAATAAACAAACTACAAAAAGTAAATAAAAATGAATAATTTATTATAATAATAAGCAATAATAAACAAATTATAATAGTAATAAAACACAATCTTAACAATAATAATAATCAAATTCTAGTAAATGAAAACATTAAATAATATAAATAACAATTAGCACATTACAACAATATAAATTATAATTATCAAATTATAACAATTTAAATAATAATTAGCATATTACAATATAAATAATAATTAACAAATTACAACAATAAAGAACAATTAAAAATAATGAGCAAATTACTATGCACATAATTAATTATCTTAATTTCAAATTACAACATGAAACAATATTGAACAAACTACAATAATAATCATTAATTAGCAATATTATTTAATGTAAAATAAGTTAGAAGTTTTGTTTGCATTTTAAATAGATACATTTCTTTTTCTATTTCTCATAATTTTTTTCAAAGTCATTATTTGCGCAACTAGAAGACCTTGATATTAAAAAGTATTGTTGGTGCTTTAATATTTAATCGACTAAGACATGGATGGATACACGCATTACATAATGCGTGCAAACGTGCACTGCTAATACCAAAATTTAGTAATCATATTCATCACTAACTACGTCAAATCACATTTTCCCCGTGAACCTGCAAGTCATTTAAACTTAATTGCTCGGAACAACACAGTTTGAAAAATGGACACTAAAACTGAATTTAATTTAATTTGTTTTTTTCCTAGGATCGGTGCTATGCATGATGATTAATCATTCATTAATCGACAGTTTCGTTTTTTAAATAAATGGAAATTTTAAAACTAATCGTCTTATTATTTTTCTTAATAATAAACCTTTTCTCATTCTAAATTAAAGTATCAGACATTTTTTTATTAAGGAGTCGAAAATTAGCTGTACACTCTTTTTGAGATTATTAAAAAAAAAAAAAGAAGGCCTTTCGGCGATGAATAATCCTGGAACAAGACGACAGCAAATAAACAGAAAACTCGTTACATCTTTATTTGAAGCAAAATTAAGAAATGCTTTCCCATCATCATTATCTAAGGCCCGTCCTAAGGATATATTTCAATGCAACATTCTTCACCTTTTTTATCCTTCTCCCATAACAAGCACCGGAGTATCCTTAAATGAGTTTTTCTATCTCTTCTCTTTCTTGAACGAGATAATGAAGAAAAAAGGAGAGAAATAGGAACTCTAACTCCTTGTTAAAATGTCTGTGACGCTCTCTAAGTTGTGATTAAAGAGATCTGTCATAAGTTTAGTTAATCCGAGCATTAAACGTTTCGAAGCACGGATTTTTTTTAACAGTTGTTAAAGAACAAATTTAATTTTCATTAATCTACATCAGACAATATTGAAAGGAAAAGTAAGATATTTGACTTTTAAAATTACTTTTTATTCCATAGTTTATGATATATCTTACTTATTTGAACAAATGTATAAATGAGAAATAATTTGAAAACGGTAATTTAAATGTTAAAATTCACTCATGTCCATAAATTAAGGATAATGAAGTTCTGGCAAAAAAAGAGACAGAGCAAAACAAATTTGACTTATTTGTAAAGTCTATTTATTAAACAAAAGGTAAAAAGAGCAAAAAAAATGCTATATGTTTTACATAATTAATAAGAATTGCGATATTTACTCCTGGAGCAAATTAGAACCAATTTAAAAAAAACAGTATAACATGGATTTAGTATGATGGTTAATATGGAGTATGTCTCCCGGACGATGAAATACAAGCCTTACAACGACTAGGAATGCTGAGTATCAAATTATCAATCTGATCTTGGAGAATATTACACCACTCATCAAGCAATGCCCTCCCTCGAAGTTCCGGTTGACAGGTGGGAGGGGTTGACGGGCTGCAATTCGTCGGCCAAGCATATCCCACACATGCTCTATTGGATTCAAGTCCGGTGAGTATGCTGGCCAATCCATACGGGTGATATCCTCCAATTGAAGGCATTCGTCTACAATGTTTGCACAGTGAGGACGGGCGTTGTCATCCATAAACAGAAATTCAGCACCGTGGCGCCCTGAAACAAAAAGTACATGTTGTTCCAGAATGACATACCGATAGATGTGTCCTGACATCGTTACACTCTGAACATGCAGGACAGTTCTGGAACCAAGAATATTTACTCCCCAAATGAGCCATCCTGCATCACCGCAACGGTGTCGTTCAATGGTGTTCTCTTGGGGTAACGGGTACATGGCGCTCCATATGAAAGTCCGGCGAGAATCAGACTGCAAGCTAAACCTGGACATACCCCTCTCTTACACTCTCGTCATTGCGACGTACTATCCGCGCCATCTGGTGGTTTCCTGTAATTTGCATATTCTTCTTCAAGATGTGTGTGATAATTCTACAGGTGAAATTTTTTATTTTAGAGTTCAATTTCTGTGTGATTCTGAATTATCCTTAATTTATGGACATGAGTGTAATTAAAATAATTAACAAAAATTATTATAATATGGAGATTACAACAATAAAAAATAATAAGAATAATAAACACCTCAATAATATGAAATAATAGGAAAGAATAAACAAACTACAAAAGCAAATAAAAATAAATAAATTATTATAATAATAATCTATAATAAACAATTGCAATAATAGTAAACAAATTCTAGTAAATAAAAACATATTAAAACAATATAAAAATAATTAACATATTAAAAGCAAAATACAAATAATTAACAAATTACAACTATATAAATATTAATGTGTAACTTACAAAGAATAAGCAATGATGTGTACATACTACAACAATAATAAACATTATTAAGCAATATTTTAATGGCAAATAATTTAGAAGTTTTGTTTACATTTGGAAAGATACACTCCTCCTTTATTAATTCTCATAATCTTTCAAAGACATAATTATCGGAGCTAGAAGACCTTGATATTAAAAGCATTGTTGCGCTTTTGTATGTAATTGACTCAGACATGGATGGATACTTGCATTACATAATGCGTGTCAAATGCGCGCTGCTAATACCAAAGTTTAGTAATCATATTCATCACTAACTGCGTCAAATCACATTTAAGTTGAACCTGCAAGTCGAATTAAACTTAATTGGTCGGAACAACACTGTTTGAAAAATGGGTATTAAAACTGAATTTAATTTAATTTGTTTTTTCCAGTATCGAAACTATGCATGGTGATTAATCATTCTTAATCGACAGTTCCGTTTTTTAAATAAATGGAAATTTTAAAACTAATCATCATCCAATTATTTTTCCTTAATATTAAACCTTTACTCATTCTAAATTAAAGTATCCGACATATTTTTTTATTGGGGGAGTCGAACATTAGCTGTTCACTCTTCTTAATAATTAAAAAAAAAGAAGCACCCTTTCGGCGATGAATAATCCTTTAACAAGACGACATCAAATAAAGAACTCGTTACAACTTTTTTTTGAAGCAAAATTAAGAAATGCTTTCCCATCATCATTATCTAATGCCCGTCCTAAGGATATATTTCAATGCAACATTCTTCACCTTTTTGATCCTCCTCCCATAACAAGCACCGGAGAATCCAAAAATGAGTTTTCCTATCTGCTCTCTTACTTGAAGGAGATAATGAAGAAAAATGAGAGAAATAGGAGCTCTTCAACTTCTTGTTAAAATGTCTGTGACGCTCTAAGTTGTGATTAAAGAAATCTGTCCAAAGTTAGTTAATCCGGAGCATTAAACGTTTCGAGGCGCGGGTTCTGTTTTTTCAGAGAAGATAAAACACAAATTTGATTTTCATTAGTTTTAAGGCATCATTAAAATATTGAAAAGAAGATCTTTGACTTTTAAAATTCATTTTTTTGTTGAGTAACCTATGATTTGGCTGTTATCTTCATTATTTGAAGATAACAAATGTAAATGTGAAATAAATTTAAAAGGGAATTTAAATGTTACAAAAATTTAAGTAATTTACAAAAAATTACTATATTATTCAAATTACAAGGACAACTTATGCTAATATGAAATATTAAGAAAAATTAACAATTTACAATAATATGAAATAATCGGAAAAAAAAAACAACTTACAATAATATGAAATAATAAGTAAAAATAAACAAACTACAAAAGCAAATAAAAATAAAAAAATAATTCTAATAATAAGTTGTAAGAAAAACAAATTACAATAATATTAAACAAATTCTAGTAAATAAAAAATACATATTAAAACAATATAAAAATGTTAATTAGCAAATAACAACAACTAAAAATAATGTGCCTCTTTACAACAACAAATAATAATAGGCAACATACAACAATAAACATTTATAAAACAAAACTATAATAATAATCTTAATAAGAAATATTTTTTAGTGCCAAAATAATTTAAGAAGTTTTGTTTGCAGTTTGAAAAGATACACTTTATCTTCTTCTAAGTCTCATAATGTTCCAAAGACATAATTTGCGGTGAACAAGAAGACTTTCATATTAAAAAGTATCTTTGTTGCTTTAATATCTAATGGACTCAGACATGGATGGATACTCACATTGCATAATGCGTGTCAAATGTACGCTGCTAATGCAAAGTTTAATAATCATATTCATCACTAACTATGTCAAATCGCATTTTTAAGTGAACCTGCGAGTCCTTAAACTTAATTGCTCGGAACAACACTGTTTGAAAAATTGGCACTATAACTGAATTAAATTTAATTTGCTTTTTCTGTATCGGAACTAGGGATGGTGATTAATCTTTCCTTAATCGACAGTTCCGTTTTTCAAATAAATGAAATTTTTAAAACTAATCGTTCAATTATTTTTACTTAATAATAAACCTTTTCACATTCTAAATTAAAGTATCAGACATTTTTTTATGGGAGTCGAACATTAGCTGTTCACTCTGCTTAAGATTATTAAAAAAAAAAGAAGCCCCCTTTCGGCTATGAATAATCCTGGAGCAAGACGAAATCAAATAAACAGCAGATAACTCGTTACATCTTTATTTGATGCAAAATTAAGAAATGCTTTCCCATAATCATTATCTAATGCCCGTCCTAAGGATATATTTCAATGCAATATTCTTCCCTTTTGATCCTCCTCCCATAACAAGCACCGGAGAATCTTTAAATGAGTTTTCCTACCTGTTCTCTTTCTTGAACGAGATAATGAAGAAAAAGGAGAGAAATAGGAGCTCTAACTCCCTTGTTAAAATGTTTGTGATGCTCCCTAAGTTGTGATTAAAGACATCTGTCCAAAGTTTAGTTAATCCGAGCATTAAATGTTACGAAGCGCGAGGGTTCTTTTTAGGAGCAGATAAAACACAAATTTGATTTTCATTAATCTAAAGCATCACTGGAATACTGAAAAGAAAGTAAGGTATTTTCTTTTTTCTAAAATTCTTTCTTCTTGTTGCATAATTTATGATTTATCTTCGTTATTAGAAGATAATAAATGTAAATGTGAAATAATTTGAAAATGGAATTTAAATGTTAAAAAAGTTAAAATAATTTACAATACTTACTATAACAGGCAAATTACAACAACATGGCATAATTGGAAAAAATGAACAACTTACAATAATATGACATAATAAAAAACAAAAAAAAATAAACAAATTAAAATAATAAGCAATAATATAAAATTACAATAAAAATAAACTAATTTTAACAATAAAGCAGTAATAATAATCGAATTATAAAAATAAAAAATATTAGCACAACAATATAAATAATAATGACATTTTACAACAATATAAATAATAATAAGCAAATTACAACTATATAAATAATAATTTAGAAATTAAAGCAATACAAAAAATAATTAGCAAGTTACAACAATATAAATAATAATTAGCAAATTAAAACAATATAAATAATAATTAATGCAAAAAGCAAGGAAATTATAATTAGCAAATTACAGCAATATAAATAATAATGTGCAACTTACGGCAGTAAACAATAATGATCAAATTACAACTATATGCATTATTGAGAAAATTACAATAATAATCATTAATAAAAGTATAAAAATATTTTTAATGTCGAATAATTTAGAAGTTTTGTTTATTATTTAAAATAGGAAAGTTGTTGTATGTTGCAGGGCTTCCAAACTAAGGAAGTTTTCTGCTATATACACGATAAATACATAGGATGGGAAATGGAGATAGGTGTTTGTCTTGAGGAGATGGAGGATGGTGGTGTCTTCCAAATACCATCCTAGAGTATTTATTCTAATTTGTATTATGATAATTGAATTTAGTGCAGCATGCTGTCTGCAATGCTCTCTGAGTAAAGCTGAATCTGCTGAACATCTGCTGTTATGACAAATGAATATAGGTCAATTTTCTCATTATTCAAGCCCAAAATTTCAGTTTCATGCTAAATTAGCTATTCAATAAATGATGAATTAAGCAGAATAATAATTTAATGGATTAATAAGGAATTACATTTTTTTTTGTTAACTGCAGCATAACCTCTATATATTGATGGATTTTCTCAAAAATTAAAAAGTCCTTTTTTTCAGATACAAAAGAATTTTAACTATATATATGTATTTAATAAAAAATTAAACAAAATAAACAAAATGCATTTTTTGTAAGCTAAATCACAACTTTACTGTATATAATAGGAAGAAAAAATATAAAAAAAGCGACATTAAATATTTTTGTTTGCTTCATTTTTCAATATCTGCATTTCTTTTAAATTACCTTACAGTATTTTTCATATATAGTACATATTTTTGTCATATGATGTTAAATCATATATGAACAGGAAAAAAAATGTATGAACCATAAGCAAAAAAACTAAAATGATTATCTCCTTTTTCAAATAACTGTTTTAGATCTAAGTGTTAAGTTATATGCATCCAGGTGTATTTAATATAGTAATGAGTTCTAATAAAGAAGTACTGGATGTTACTTTTATGATATTTTTAATTACAAACAATTAGTACAGTAATATAATTTCAATCAAGGAAAGTGCTTTAAACACTGTAGAGTTACAGTACGTTACTTTCAGTAAAAAAAACCGTGAAAAAGGGAATATAGCTGCAAAAATATAACTCCCACAGTAGTTTATTTTTTAAATTTTTATTTAACCAATACATTTTCCACTTACATTTTAATTTTTTGTAAAATTTTAATTATATTCTGCTGTTAGTTCAATAAGCATTTTATTTGTTTTCCATTATCTTGTAAATTAACAACGGTTAAACTACTATACATGGATAACAATTGTCACCAAATGGCCTTTTGTAATTGTATTTCTAATTGTATACATCATATTGTAACTGTAACTGTCATATTGTATATTGTATTTGTAATTGTATACATCATATTGTAATTGTAATTATAATTGTCATATTGTAATTGTAACTAATATCTATATCATATTGTAATTGTTATTATATGTGCCATATTGTAATTGTATTTCTGCTCATGTTCATTTTAGAAACTTATAATTATATTAAATAACCTTCACATTATTGTACTTGTATTGCATTTCTAATTGTATATATCATTTCGTAATTGTTTCAATTGTATCTATCATATTGTAGTTGTATTTCTACTCATGTTATTTTAGAAACTTATAATTTATTAAATAACTTTCACATTATCAGTCATCTTGTTTAAGAATATCAAAAACCTTATGGAAACAAAACCCTTTTAAATTGTATTTTTATTTGTAGGTTTTAACTTTCTATATTTAATTTTTGCAGCGAATTAGTTCCTTTATGAGTTTTTCCGAACTTTTATCACATTCTAGAAACACATCAACTGCTTATGAATTTCTCGAGTTTTAAAGAGAAAACCTTCATGAGAAATAAATGCTTTTCAAGAAAAGTTTTGCGCTTTTGCATGCCTTTTTAAGAACTTCTTACACCACAAGCAATAAGCAATAAGTCAATACATTTTTCGGAGGAAAATATGATAAATAATAAGGATAAAAAAAAAAAAAAAAGGACTTAAAAATAAATAACGTCTTCGCCAAGTTCTCAACAAACTTGTTTTGGAAACTTTTCGTCGTCTTACTCATGGGTCTTAAGAACGAGTATAATGTTTGCGGCGGATTTTGAAGTATTTAAAGGTAGATTTTTGTCTTTTTTTGTTGGAAAAAAAGGAAGAAATATATATAAGAAGTGCATTTCTCATTTCTTGCTTTTAGAAAAGACCTGGAAGAACTTTAATTCTCAAGAATCGCCATCGCCATTCGTGTATGAGAAATGGTTTTATTTTTCAGAAAAAAACCTTTGGAAAATCCAGGCAGGAGAATTTCTGATGCTTTATTTATTATTTTTTTTTGTGTTGTATTTTTATCATTATTTTTTTCTTTTCCTTTTCCTAAAAAGTACCTCGGATCTCGGCATATACCTTAGATGTATTTTTTCGGGGCTGCCATTTTTATTATTATTTTATTTCAGCCGCATGCTATCCACTTGCGTTTTTGAAGTGGTGAAAATGCATGCGAAGGCACTTGGAGAAAGATCGAAGTTTGAAGTCAATTTCCAGCTATATTGCTTCTGGTCCGATACTCTTTGGAAAATACTTTTAAAATGCATGCATATTGGGGAATATCTAGGTATTTGTAATGGGTATTTTTAAGGTACCATAGTCTTGTAGTACATTATTTTAATACATCAATATCGATATACTAGGGGTTATGTCGTCATATTCCTTAAAGTTTGTTAATTATACAAAATTGAATAATACAAAAGAAATAAATAGTACAAAAACAGGGTTTGTATGTGAGAAAAAATTCTTACAAAAACTGCACCCTTTTATTACGGAGAAAATAAACTGCTTATTAAGAAGATAATTCAAACTTGGGGGTATTTTGAGTGAGGCCAGAGGCATATTTATAGCAGATTATTATTTACAGTACATTATTTTAATAAAATAATTACAGAAACCCCCATTATTTCCCTTAAAGTTTGTTTATTATTAGAACTTGAGTAATAAAAAAAAAATAACAATTGAATAGTACAAAAACAAGGTATATATTTAAGGAAATTTCTTAAAAAACAGCACAAATTTTTAATACGCAGGAAATAAATTGCTTATTAAAGAGATATATAGCAAACTAAAAGCAAATTAAAGAGATAATATAAATTTAATTGAATACTATGTTTACCCAAAACTGGATGTAGTATATGTATACCAAAAAGTGGATTCCACCTATGTATACCAAGAATGGATGAAGATGGCTAGACTGCCTTCTGTGATTACCTTTAGGGTATGGTATTTATAAGTCACATGGGAGAAAATCCAGAATACTCCAACAAGGTTGACTCATTATCATTATGAAACTCTTACATCCACTGTAACGACAATAACCCTCGAATCTCTTCGTGCTTGAAATAGTAACTGTAATGCACAACTCCAGTGAAACTGAAATTAGGCAGCCAACACAGATGTCAATTCCATAAAAATTCTTCTAGTTTGGGGATGGAACAATTCAAAGAAATAAAGATACTGGTCACCAGATATTAATTAACCAGATTATCAACAGTGCAGCTTTGTTAAAATTTCTTATACCTCAACATTCCTGTATTACACTTGCAAGTGCTTATTACAATTGATATTCCATCTCTAACATCTGAAACAGCTCGATTCATGGCTCAATGTTAACGTGGGCATCTATTGTGTCTAGAACTCAGGTTCAAATTTCTTGATTAAGTTCATTGTCAGCGTTTACAGAAATGAGAAAACTCGATGGTGATTGGTATACCCCATAAGTAAATGTCTCGCATCGACAAATAAGCTGCCTGTCAGGAATGTTTTGATTTTTTGTCCTTTTATGACACTTCTATTAACCACACACTATTACTATGCTTAGCAATTACAAGTCAAAGATCTTCCGAAAAACTTTCCTCTTTTATGGACCTATTGTTGAGTTTATATATATATATATATATATATATATATATATATATATATATATATATATATATATATAAATAAAAGGAAAACAAATGCCATCTATTAAAAATGACTAAAATTCAGCAAAGAAATTTTTTGTATGTCGGTTAGTTATATGTCTGTTAGTTAACTGAATTAAAATCATTTAAAATTACGTTTAAAATACTTTAAATAGTACAAAAAAAGGGTTTTAAAATACTTATAATAGTTCAATTTAAAAATCTATTAAATCGGTGAAAACTCTATTTTGAAGAAACATCATTCTAGGAAACTGAGCTAGTTGCCAAATGTCACTTATATCATATATCATACTTATCTGAAATTATTAAAACTAATATTGCATTGATGACACATGAGAAAAATTGAAATTTTTCGATGCAAAATTGAAAATGTCTGGTCTTATAGAGAAAAGTGATGTATAAATTTATTAAGTTATATACCTTTTTAAATTATTTGAACATGTTTCTGCAAAATCTTTCATGGTTTCTAAATCGCATGCCATGCAAAGGGGTATGGATGTATGGATGTCTCGGATGTATGGATGTCTTGGATGTATGGATGCAATAATGTATGGATGTCTTGTGATGAGGTGAAAATATTTTCGCATATTTGAGATTAATGACATTTCTTTTTGTTATATAGATTTAACATCAGTGTTATTCTGTGTATAACCATACATCTCGTTTTTAAGGTAGCTTTTCTCACCGTTTACAAGCACAGCTACTGGATGCCAAAATGTCATACTTTCAGAAAGAGGGAAAACCACGGTAATAATTATTTTATAAAAAGCAAGTAATATAAAAAAAAAAAAAATTTTAAGTCAATTCCTACATTTTTTTTCACTCTATTGCAGAAAGTCCTTTATAAATAATTTTCATTCATTTTTTAAGTTTATCTGGCACCATCTATTGGTAGATACATGCACCTTAAAATCTAAAAAAACTAAAATTAATTAATTAAATTTAATTACTGAATTAATATTTGAAAACTGTATTAACATCCAGTGTCCTCCACTACAAGTTCAAAAAATGTGTTGAACTTTGGATGAATAAAAATTTATGAACGATTGTAAATTTGAACAAGATATATGTAGGGAGAGTGTGAGCTATTAGTAGGAAATGAAAAAAAAAAGAAAGTAAAGAGTAAAAATTCAGAAGGTAGCGCCTAGTAGAGGGGTGATGAGAGTATGAAGGAACGAACACATATTAAGTCGATCAGAAGCCTGCAAGGTCCCTCAAAATTGCAAGAAAATGGCTGCAGTGACATTAGCAAGAATATGAGAAAACTACATATGCTAAGTTCCGTAAATAAATTAACACAATATTTGGAACAAGGGAGGTCGTTCTTTGAACAAAAGGATATATTTGAATGGACAAATTGAACCAAACTACATAAGTGAAAAAAAAAAAAAAAATCAAAGTGCAATATTGTATTGAAAGAAGCGGATTTTTAATTGTAATAATTTTAATTGCTTCAAACGTATTTCACAAAAAGTGACCGAATGGAAGTCTGGGAATATTTAAGATGTTGAAGGATATTTTTAAATACTTTCAGAACAATAATTTGAATTTGAATTTTCATATGATTGCTTATATTTATGTTTTCCTGGCACTAATGTTCTCTGGAAAGGCTCTTTTCCTTATGAATAAGAGATCACCTTATTGCACGTGTCTTATTTACTTTTGTGTATTATTTTTTACTTTTGTTTTATTCTTCTCCATTGGCGTAACAGCCCCAAAGGTGGGCCAAGTCCGTCTGCCCCTTAATGGCAGATTTCAAGAGAGGATACGTTTTCTTTTTAAGGGGTAAGATTGCCAGCCCTATGTCCATCGCTCTACAGTCATATTAGACCCTACTACTACTAAACCACATCACCACGCCTAGAGCTGAGTTGCCCCTTTACAGTTTGGGAATGATGTGGGGAGAAGAAGTCCGATTGTGGTTTGTGACGCTCTACGGTCATATGAGACCAGGATCTAAGTCTTAAGTGGATTCTGGACCTACATATATCCATGGCACCGCCGGAGTCGAACATGGGAGCTTTGGCACCGAACGCCAGATCGCAAGTCACTCAGTCATCATGCCCCGAATAAGTTGGTGACGAGCTAAAAATAGAAGGTTTCAATTCTTGAAGTAATAAAGCAAAGCTTAATAAATTGGCCAAAATTTCATTCTTATTTGTTATTGACACCAAAGATGATAACGCAAATTTGTTCTGAAAAATCAAAGACCATACTTAATTTTTCCATGTTCCTTCTTGCTATTTCCATTAATAAATAAACGCTATGAAGAAATATGCATTTTTTTAAACACAGTACCTAAAATTAGTAGATGTACTGTTTTGAGGGAAGAGAAAATTACCGCATGCTTGACTCACAGTTAAAGTATTTCAATTAACCGGAGAATTGTTTACTACGATATTTGCGTATTAATAGATTGATTACACGTTACAAGTTTCTAATTATATACTTGACAATTTATCTTTGTCAAACTGACAGAAAATTGGCACACCGCAGTTTAATTTGATGGGCAATAATTGAAATCTTAATTAAACTGTTTGTACATTAACAATTTCAGAAATGGGTACCAAAGGACTTTTAATGAGAGCAGGTACATTGCAAGATTTTAAATTTAATTTCTGATTGCAAGACTTTTAAATTTATTTATGTTTTAAAATTTTTTATTCTTCCAAATTAGTTTACAAATTTTAGTACAGTAAAATATATTACTTACTACTGTGCCCAAAAAGTAAGACCAGTAAAAACACTTTATTTATTCTTCCAAATTAGTTTACAAATTTTTAGTTTTTTTTACTACTGTGCCCCCAAAAGTAAGACTTTATTTTTTTCAAAAACACTTTAATTATTCTTCCAAATTTATTTCATCGCCTTCAAAGTAATCCCCTCCGAACACAATGCACAAAAGCCATTGGCAGGGGATGGCCTTCAAAACGGGCGGCGATTCACGTTGAATCTCTTCAATCGACTCAAAACGGCACCCCGGAGTGGTCTTTTGAGTTTAGGGAATAGCCAGAAGTCGCACGATGTGAATACGGTGGTTGTGGGGTTCATTTTTGGCGAAAAGTCTCGAAGAAACAATGCAGTATGAGCTGGCGCATTCAGTGTTTTCGGTACCAATCGAGATTTGACGCGTTTGAGGCCCAAAATGAAATTGACTGATCCTTTTGAAATTCCAACATCACCTAACAAGGTCTCTAATTGTAAATTGACGGTTTGCAAGCACCAAATCTTTAATTTATTGGACGTGATCTTCGTCGGTTGAGGCTGATAGTCGACCAGAGGGCACTTCGTCTTCAATGTTCAATGGAATTTCAAATCTTGCGTTCTCTGGTAATTTAAAATTGAAAACTGGTCTTAATTTTTGGACACAGTAGTATGATTTTGGAAATGAAATCGTACATCTAGACGTGATCAAATAGAAAACATATATTAATTATTTTTCATAAATCTTTGAGCAAGATTATCGAAAAATATCAATATAGATTGTAGATAGATTTTAAAGTTCTTATAGTGAGGTTGAGTAATCTGATGATGATTTGATTTTTAGTCTAAGGAAATTCAATACGAAACCCACAATTAAAGCTCCCTTTATCTATGCTGGGAATGGATACATTAATAGGTAATTTATAGTTTGGTTTGGTTTGTTGCTCTACGGTCATCTTGTGCACACGAGGGCTAAACAGATTGGGATCTACAGTTTAAAGTTCCCAAATATCGAACATCCATGGCACTACGAACATCCA
This sequence comes from Caerostris extrusa, assembly GCA_021605095.1. Classification (NCBI taxonomy): domain Eukaryota; kingdom Metazoa; phylum Arthropoda; class Arachnida; order Araneae; family Araneidae; genus Caerostris; species Caerostris extrusa. The sequence goes on along the minus strand of BPLR01013488.1, from coordinate 21,013 downwards.
TGGAACCGCCGGGAATCGAACTCGAAACCCGTAGTACCGCGTGCCAGATAAGTAATTTATAGATCTTCGAAAAGGGGATATTAAAGTTCTCCTTAGTCTTTTCTATAGATGTCGTTTTCTCGAATTGAATTGGTAAAATGTAGGTGCAATGTTGAAGATCTTGCCTTGCGCATCCTAAATAACAATGATTCTGCTATAAATCTATTATTTTGGTGGTAAATAATCGCAGGTTAAAATGTAAGTAATGAAAGTGAATTTCTAAAACAACATTATGTTCTAAATTCTCTTTACCAATAAGGTGAAGGTATGAACACTTTCAAAATAATATTTACTAAAAATACAATTATTCATATAAAATTGTAATTATTATAAAAAAATTATATTACAAAAATACTATTATATATTTAACAATAGTTCAATAAAAATAATAATGTTATTATTATTAAAATCATTTCAAAACAATCAATTTAAAAACCAAAATGATAACATTACCCGATAAAAAATTACATTAAAATATATGCGTAAGGAAGAGAATATTTATACAGTTAAAAAGTATTTCAATTATCAGAGAATTGTTTACGTTGTTTGGGTATTAATAGATTGATTTCACGTCCCAAAGTTTCTAATTAAAAGTCTAAAGTATAGAATTAAAATGTCCAAAGTACAGTTTCTTAAAGATGAGTTTGATGAGAATACAGATGAGAATTTTTAAGTTTAATACTAAATAAATTAATTTATTAAACGCGTTTTTTATTTAATAAAAACATTTTCTAAATACGTTTGATATTGAATAAATACGTTTTGATGCAAAATGTGTATTTTTCAAAAGGTGTACACTCAAAACAGACTCATAACACTGATTTATTGAATAAAAGAACTGATTCGTTTGATCTCCAATGCGATTTTTGAAAAGAAGAGTTGTTTTTGCCAGATGTATATATTAGATATTGCGATTAAAACTCTAAAGTACAGATGACAGACAAAAAAAATTTTACGTTTAATACTAAGTAAATTTATTTATTAAATATGTCTTATATTAAATAAAGCATGTGCCTAATAAGTTTGATATTAAATGAATGCATTTACTAAATACATTTTGTACGTGTGCACTCAAATTGACTCACATAGCACTGATTTATAAAATAAACGAACTGATTCTCTGGAGGCACTTGATGGACGAGTGACTAGAGCTCGAAACCACAGGTTTACAATTTGAATCCTGGTGGTGCCATAGATGTTGGTAATTGTTCGGAATCCAACTTTTAAACCATAAGTCGATGCATAATATGACTGTAGAGCGTTGGACGTAGGACTGTAACCCTAACCCATAAACAAAGAAAAAAAAACAGCATCTCATGTTTCGGAATTTGCCTGCAGGTCTGACCATGGGGCTGTCGCGTTATTGAAGAAGATTCGTTTGATCCCCAATGTTGTTTTTTTTTTAAAGAGAAGAATTATTTTTGGCAAGTATTATGTTGGATATTGCTAATAAGGTATGGCTAAAAAATACAGATGAGATTTCTTTGATGTGTGCAGAAATATTAACATGATACTGAAATATTTGTTATTTGTGTTGGTGACCGCAAATACAAATATTACTACTGTAATTTATTGTATGAATTTTTCTTAGAAAACACTAAACTTAATGAAAATAATGCTCATTATACAAGACATTTTCTTATCTTAGATGAACAAAAAATTAAATTTTTCTGTAAAACAAATTTCTTAAAACAGAAACTGGGAATGTAATTTAACTACCCTGTTGGTAGATTCGTTGAGTAAACTTTATAAAAGTCAGTTGAAAATTTACGACGCAATGACTTGGGAACCCAAGTCTTCAGTCCTGACTAATTAGAATTGCAAATTTAAACAAGAAAGTAAAATGCAACCCAACAGCATCTGAACTTTGCCTAACTTGCCGACTTTTGAAACTGTGTATTTAATTTTGAAATAAATGCAGTGGATAATTGGAATGTTTGTGAAGCAGCGATTAGCAATTAGAGTTAGAATAAATGATGTTCAAATATTTTATTCATGGACCTTTGTTGAAAAGTAGTCCTTTTTCAAACTTATTAATTTGAATTATAATTACGAAATGATTTTTAATTATGCATTAATTTTATTTGTTTAATTTATATTTTATTAATTAATTTTGAACGAATTCTATTAACATATCGTTACCGACAGGATAACACATCACTCAAACTGTTTTGTATTATTAATTAATAAAGTTGGGTGAAGTTAGTTAATGGTTAGTTAATAATTAATAGTTAGTTAATAAAGATGAGTTTTTACGTCTATTAATATATGAAAAAAGACCAGAAGTGACCTAATTGGAAGAGTTGGATTTATAATCATAAAAGTTAAAGTTTAATCGTATCAAGTACGCGCATACTTTAACGTGTACTTATACTTGTACGCGTATACTTTGCGATTAATCGTATAATCTTAAAGTTTTCGTATTTACATTGGTATGAGCACGATAATGGGCCTGATAACCGAGTGTCTGGGCTCGGTGCCACGGTTTCGAGTTCGAATTCGTCAGTGCTATGGATGTTTGTAGTGGTTCGGAATACACTTTAAACCGTAGATCCCGGTCTAATATGACTGTAGAGAATTGGGCAATGGTAGGACTGGCAATCCTATATCGTTTCAAGAAAACATTTTCTGTTTTGAGATCTGCCATTAGGCAGACAAAATGACACCGTGGGGCTGCAACGTCAGTGAAGAAGAAGATGATGATAATAATGATGATGAGCGCGATAAGATTTCTTCGTTGATTTCAAGGATGGCAGCGAGTATATTTCAGTTACCATACTTTTGAGTTATTCGTTCCAAATTACGGTGACAACTAACTAACTTCCTGGAACTATAGCACATGTCTTACCACGGCCGTCTGTTTACTGGTAGATTAAGAAACAGGAGATGTTTTCTTTTTATGAGGTAAGTTTTCAGCCCTATACCGAACGCCTTACAGTCATATTAGACCTACCCCTTAAAGTGGATAATTACAGTGAGATAAGAGCAAAAATTGTTTTACGAAATAGTTGCTGCTTTGTAAAGCTATCAAATTGTTTTAGATTTCTGATTCGTATCCCAATGGCAATTTGAGCAACTAGCATGCAATACAGCCCAAGTTTGAATTCGATGGTGGGATCCGTTGCAATCACTGTTATCCCGACCGAGTAGACTTGATGGTGGCTGCCAAAGCGTGTAGGCATTTTAAATCAGATTCAGGTTGTCTTTTGGAAATTTTTCGGGTCTTTTCCATATGACACATAAATGCTGGGTAGGTTTTTCTATAAAAATTCTACTGAAGTAAATGTTTCTTCATATTGCTCATAGGTGGAGTGGTAGTGATATACGTAAGTAAAATACTATTTCTAAAAAATTCTAAATCCCTCTGTGAAGAGTGATTGCCCTTGCATTTTTCCGAGAACAATGTTACGTTAACAATTTTTTGCAGTATGCATAATACTATATTAAAAAAAAAAAAAAAAAAAGTGATAAAGTTGCTGATAGTGTTTATAGTTCTTGCAAAATAATTAGCGTTGTTGTTTAACAGCATAATAGAGAGTTTTTGCATACCGTATTTTGGACGTTCGTTAGCTTTTTCTCCCTAGCGCGCATGCTCATAGGAAATTGCGCATGCTTATCTGTAATAATGTTTCCTATGAGCATGTGCACTAGGAGAAAAAGCTAACGGATATCCAAAATACGGTATGCAAAAACTCTCTAATGGCTATTTTTAATAATAAAATTCTTTCACTAATGGTTTGAATTATAATTGAAAATAATGACTATTTTTAGTTTTGAAGTTGAGATATCAAAAATGCTTGATTGTTTTTGTATGCTATTAGAATATGATTGATTACTTTACCAGGGCTCGTCATAGACGGCGCATTACATTTCCCCATCACAGTTTTGGACCAACAATTCTAAGGATGGGCATCTGAGTGATTTGTACTCTCATTCATTCCTCTGCCTTGAGTCTATTGGCAAGACATTCTGTCTTATAGATTTATCCAACTTACAAACGTTACGTTATTAAACTTTAATTTTTTGGACGTCAGCTTCGTCGGTCGAGGTGGATGGTCGACCAGAGGCTCTTCGTCTTCAACGCGTTCTCTGCCTTTTTTGAACTGTTTATACCACTTCTAAACATTACTTTCCGATATAGTAATTGTCACCGAATGCCTTCTGCAACATTCTGTATGTTTCCGTAAACAAAATTGAATGCAAGTTCTTTGCTCAATTAATTCAGACATTTCAAAAATTGCCCGAAATTTTATAAGCCCCAGGAATTTTAAATTGAAAATTGGTCTTACTTTTTGGACACAGTAATACAGTTTGTATTGTATCAGTTTTGAATCATTATTGTATCACAACTATCACAACTTATTATCATCGATACCAGAATGACCTAGTAGGTATGCATTGAACTTCTGCATGAAAGGAATTTCCTTCCAAATCCGACAAGTGATGTTGGAAATAAATTCTTTGTCTAAATCAGGAATAAATATGCAAGCAAGAAAATTATATCTGAGTGCATAAAGATGAGAACGCATCAACTGTCATTCTTCGTAAAAAAATTGCAGATGTAATGTGGAAGCCTCTCTACTCTCCAGTGCAATCTGGTTAACGCTGTATTTGTTACATATTGTATTACACTGTTACATATTGTACGCGCTACATATTGTATTGTTCCTGTTATTCCTGTAGTGTAGAAATTAACAATATTAGGCATAATAGTTCTCTAGATAGAGAGTTGGGTGCGAACATCTCAGAAGCCACCTTTATGGATAGTTTTGCAAATTGTTTGGCACAAAGTTGTGCAATGTAGCAGGATTTAGCTGCACCTACGCAACACTGAAATTGTTACATATCTCTCTTTAACATGGCGAATAACCCCAGGCTGCATTATAAAACAATGAAACTCTTGTCTATTAATTATACAAAAAAATTGAAAAGGTGATACTTTTAAATTATTTACTAATATAAAAACTTGAATAATCTTATAAAGAATTAAATGAGAAGCAATGTTAAACTAAAATTAAATAAATTTCACCAAAGCGAAGGTTTTATATCAATTAAAAAAAAATTTCATTTTCTTAACATTTCATTGAATATTTTATTAATAAAATTATGATATAAATAAATAGTCTGTATTTATAAGTAATATTTCCAACTATCATCTACATCTCAGGAAATTAATTTTCATGAATTAATTAATTTTTTTCAATACTCTCTGTAGAATTTGTAAAGGTAATGTGTTACTATTAATAGTTCTATAAATAAAAGCTTTTCAACTCCCTTCATATTGCACTGCAGATTTTTGGCATTTTAAAATATGATAATAATTTTTTTTAAATTGTAAACTATTCTATAATTTAAATTTTAATAGTTTATAAAAAAAAAAAATTCATTTCCATCATTTATTAGGAATCGAAACCAAAATCTGTAAGCACACAGAAAATTTTTATTAAAATAGATCAAATATCGTTTAAAGTTTTCTACCAAGTTATTCAATCAAAGCTTTTACTTATTTTCTATGATATATTTACACTAACTTCAATAGAGCTTAATGAAGATTTCAATATTTAATTCTCAAATATTTGAAATTTTGTTATATTATCCCAGAATTCAATTTTTTCATTCACAATTTTTCATTTCATTCACAATTTCGTTATTTAATATTTTCATTTAAAATAGTTTTCTGAGTATATTTAAGAAAAAAAGGAGCAATTTCGTTACATCATATTTATTGATAACTAATTATTATAGAGATTTTTTGCATAACGTTTTTTTATCGTCCGATATTTTTTTCTTCCTAGCGCGCATGCTCATAAGAAACATTGTACCTATTGCGCATGCGTATCTGTAATACTGCACTACTGAGCTATTCCTATGAGCATGCGCGCTAGGAAGAAAAATATCGGACGATAAAAAACATTATGCAAAATTTCTCTATTATTTATTTTAAACCCTTAATTTTAAATTTTTTTAATATTTTTAATTATATTACTTTATGAATTCTTAATTATTATTGAAAACTTTTTTTATTAGCCTTTTAAGCATTATGATAAAAAAATTGTTTCAAATCTAAATAACAAACACTTAGTATTTTTTTCTGAGCTAAAAATTTAAAATGTTTTCAAGTGTTGAAAACACATTCCTTCGCAAATAACGCCGTGAATTTTATTTATCGTTTTCCCCCTTTTCAAATACATTCAGTACACCAGTGTTTCACTAGCACAACTTTTAACAAAAGGAATTCCAGTTTTCAGAGATTTATACACATAAAAAAATCTTCTTGGATGGAAAGTAATATTTTTATCAATATTCACTTGTTTCCGAGAAATATTCTTGCAACCCGCCTTTAAACATACATTTTTCCCGCCATGTCCTGCTAAATGACAAACGTTCGAAACATTTCTAAAAACAAAAACTGCAATCGAAAAATAAAATCAAAACTGGAGTCGGTTCGCATCCAGAAAATTCACAACTATTCTTTTTGCTTCTACTTTTTTTCAAAGATAACAAATGCTTTCATAAATATATCAGGATTTCGTCTGACACAAAAATATTTTCTGATGCATTACACATGTTTCTGATATTCATTTCTTCATAAATAGAGAACCGATTTCCAAAAACTACTTCAATGCAGAAGGCATACGAATTCGACTTCGATGTAGGCAATTCTTTTTTCTCATTCTAATTTATTTTTCGTTCCCATTTCAAAAAAAGATACTTTTTGGAATCCACTTTTAAATGTACATTTTCCCTAAAAACGAAAAAAAAAAAAAGGAATCGCATGTTGTTGAAAGTTTGCTTTGAAAAGTAATTCAAACATCGCCTTGCAAAATTGTCTTCGACATGAATAGATTTTAAATATTTCAAACTAGTAAATGCTTTCACAATTCAGACATAAGCATAAATCAATGGAAAACATTCCTTTTTTTGTATTTCCTTTAGCAGGATCGTTTCATGATTTGGTGTAATTCGCCCAAAAATAATTCAGAACCATTACTATTCTTATCTGAAACATTCAGTCGTGACTTTATGATCTTAACCAATCAAAACTAATGGATCTCACATGACGACATAATGGCTTTGTGATTTTCCATTATTTCAAATGTCTTTCACCGTCCTGATTCTTTGGGAATGGTTCTAAAGCTATAAAAGGGTTACTCTCCATTATTGTCTTTATTATAGTTATTACAGCGGACAGTATTTGTTGTTCGTTATTTGAATTGAGCAACTACCTATTAGAGTTAATTGACATTTGAATCAATTACTCTATTTTTCCTTTGTTACAAATTACGAAGTGTACAGGGAAGGACTAATGTAGTTGAAGTCATAATCCTGCTACAACAATTACGTTAAAACAATGGCCTTAGTGTAGCGCGTGTCTTTTAGGACCTTCTATATTTTTCTCAAAAGTTTTGGTTTTTGATCCTATTATTGCTTTTAGCCTATGATCGTTTTGACTCTTAACCCTATAATTGGTTTTAACCTGTAATGGTTTTGGTTTTTAACCCTGTAATTTTTAAAATCAATTACAATGCCTTTAACAAAACTTTCCTATAGGATAACGCGTTGGGTTTCGAAACTAAATGCCTATGGCAAAACTTTCCTATAGGATAACGCGTTGGATTTCGAAACTAAATGCCTAAAAACTTTTCCTAAATAACGCGTTGGATTTCGAAAATAAATGCCTAACAAAACTTTCCTATAGGATAACGCGTTGATTTCGAACTAAATGACTATGGCAAAACTTTCCAATAGGATAACGCGTTGGATTTCGAAACTAAACGACTATGGCAAAACTTTCCTATAGGATAACGAGTTGAATTTCGAAACTAAATGCCTATGGCAACACTTTCCTATAGGATAACGCGTTGGATTTCGAAACTAAATGCCTATGACAACACTTTCCTATAGGATAACGCATTGGATTTCGAAACTAAATGTCTATAGCAAAACTTTTCTATAGGATAACGAGTTGATTTCGAAACTAAATGCCTATGACAAAACTTTTTGCTATAGGATAACGCGTTGGATTTCGGAACTAAATGCCTATGGCAAAACTTTCGTGTAGAATAACGAGTTGGATTTCGAAAATAAATTAGTCGTTATTATAATTTCGAAACTAAAATAACCTGAAATCAAAAAATCAAAACCTACCGATTTTTGTGTCAAAAGAAAGGACATTCTGCAATATAGTGAAAAAAATTAGGAATTGACTTTAAAAGTTTTTGTTTATATTACTTGCTGTGTTACTCCCACACATTGAAGTGCAAAAATAGCTTATTTATATATATATTCTAACTTTTAAAGTTTTACCTATGAGTCTTCAATCACCTGCATATGGATAATGGCATAAGTTATATAATAATATTGTTGTAAATATATTATTATAGGTATCAAGACAATATATTGACGCCAAGAAATTTATTTTGAGGGCATTATCAAATTTAATAATAGAGTTTGAGAATTATCATTTGAATTAATCAGGTACATGAAAAATTAATTTTGGAACTAAATAGTGAAACTATTAATCAATAGTAATAAATATTACAAATGTTTGAATTTTATAAATATTTTCAATATTTTCAATATTTTTTATAAATATTTTATAAATATACTATTATTTGTTTGTAATACATAAGATAATTTTAATGAATTAATTAAACAAATATTTTAAGTTTATAACCAAACTTTTTTTCCTGAACACTACTTTCTTTCCGTCGGCTTACAGACTCTCAACGGGAGAGGAAGTAAATTTCGCGCATTCTGCGTGCATCCCAGTTTCTGATTTCCGATTTAGAAATAAAGTGCTTGCACGAAGCTATAACTATCTGTCTGTAAATGTGTTAAATATTGTATGTAACTAATTATATATGTGTGTGGTGTTTGTAAGTGTGTAAATAAAGATGTGAGTTGTTCAGTCGGCGCCAACAAGTATCTCAACTCAACCACACCCAGTTACAATCAGGTTGCCCAACTAGCAAGCTACAAGTTTGCTTTTATAATTGTCACTTTTAATTATATCCTGATAAGTATAGTTATGATAAACCTCTTAACATTACCAAAAGCCTCATATCATGTTTTCATCAATTAAAAAATTGACAAACCATAAAAATTTAATACATATTTTATTAGTTTATTTAGTTATCAGTTTATATGAAAATCTTTTTTGAAAAATAAAAAAGCCTTGTTTTGATATTTTAAGATAATTTGTACAACAAAAGGAAGTATATAATTTTATTACATACAGGTTTTTTTTTTTTTTTTTAAAAAGAAAATTGCTATTTATTTCTCAAACAAAAGGATTTTTATATCATTACAGAGAAATTACCGACGTAAACAATTATATATAAATTTCCGGAATTCGATAAAGAATATTTGAATGAAATACATTGTTATTTGAAAGGAAACTTTCAAGAATTCCAAAATTTATTTTGTTAAGAAAGAGTTACTTTGTTAGCAGAGCTCTTTTTATTCATTTCAGAGATTTAGTTTACTTTGTCGACTTTGTTTGCAATAGTTTTTCCCTGGCGATAAAAAAGTCGCTCTTCCTTGAAGTTCGCGATAGAACTGCTGTCTGTAACACTTTAAAAATTTATTGAAGAAATTAAGTCATTGTTAAGAAAATTCTGGAGACAGTAGCTAGTAGAGACATCAGTAAAGAAATATTTGGAGACAATAGCTCTTAAATTACTTAAAACTTCTTTCTCAATAATATTTTTTTTGTAAGAAATGCATAATATATGCTTTTACACATTTGGCTCATCAATATTTAAAGAGGGTTGTTAATTAAAAAAATAATTTTAGTGTTAGTTTTCATTCAGCCATGTAGCTTAAAAAAGAACACTGAAAGATATATCTGGGATTTTTTTCTTATCTTTTCCTCGAAGCCAATAAACGGTATTTCCAGCCTACGGATTTATAGTCCTCTTCCTCAACTTAAAAATGCTATAAAAATATGTTAAAACAAAAACCAAATTATTCAATAGTTCCCAAAAATTTAAAAGGTTATATAACCTAAATATTTTAATCCCATTTTATTTTATCCCATTATATAAACTAAATATTTTAAGCAAATAATTTCTATTATGGTTTCTTTTACTCAGATTATAGTAAATGAAGTTAAATGAATTTCCCGAAAATATAAATACTGATTCAAGATGTTTAAAATAATATTAAATAATAATAGTTTAATTCTTTACAATAATAATCATCCAGTTCTAAAGATACAACATTCTAGAATCAGTTGTAAGTATTTAAGCAGGTGCAATTAGTGAATCTTTCATCCTGTTTTGTTTCTATACTCAGTGTCCTGCGCAGTGCGGATGGACTTCATATAAGTAATGTATTAGGTTGGTACATAATTATTAGCCGTTTCTTTCACGTGCCGTTTTTAATAAAAATTTGCAATATTTTACAAATTTATGAATGAAAATATCCTTATAGTTTTAGAATATAAAAATGTGTGTTAATAATCATACTCATACTCATTTTTGGGTTGGGTTCCACCAATAACAAATCCCGTTTAAGATGATTTCCCAATGCATGATTTTGCTTCTGTCCCATCAAACACACCACACTGCCTTCTTAAGTGCACGTCCTTCGTTATTCCTTTTGATGAAACTCTGGCGACCTTCTTTCTTTTGAGGGTTTTGAAGTGAGTGACAAGATTCTTCAAGATCCTCAGTGACAAGATCCTACAGAACGGACACATTCGTCTTTATTGTAGTCGCTGAGTTCGTGGGGGATCCATCCAGCCTATTTCCATATCAGTTTCCAGCATTCAAGTTGTCAAGCTATCGTCCCCTGCCACGGCTGCCAAAAGTGCTTGGTCGTCGAAATCCGATGGTCAACCTCTTCCTGCCTAATCTTTCAAGCTAGTGTCGCCAGATTTGATACACTCCCTGCTGATTGTGCCCTCACCGAAAAGTTCATTGAGATCACGAAATGACTGCACTGCTTTCCCTCCTTTCTGAAAGTGGTACAGCATAATATGACGAATATGAATATGATTATCGACACGCATTTTTATAACTAAATAGTAGAAGGATATTTTCATTCATAAATTTATAAAATATTGTAAATTTTTATTAAAATATAGCACGTCAAAAAGAAACGCCTGATAATTATGCACCAACCCAATACTTATGGATGCAGGGAAAGGGGCGCTTCTGTTGTGCTGGAGCACCCATAGGTACAAATCTGACTTGACTCCGAGCCGCTAAAGTAGGAGGACGGTGCTTTCTGGTAGGACTTTTAGGGGAAACTACTCCGAATGTGCATATAATATGTAAGTAAACTCGGAAAATTTCCACCAGGTAGTTTGACTAGCATGGCAAGATGCTGAACATTACAAATGAATCGATCGAATCTCCTCGTTTTTTGAAACAGGATCTACGACAAAAACCACCAGAGGATTGAACCCGAGTCCTAATGCTCACCAGTTGCGCTCTTAGCCACGAGTCAGGCTTATTTCATCCAAAAGCACGATAATGTTAAGTCATGTAGAACTCACCTGGTAGAATATTTCTATCGTGGGGAGAATACTATTGTGCCCCAAAAATAAGACCAATTTTCAATTTAAAATTCCCGGAGCTTATAGAATTTCAATTTTTTTTTCTTTTTTAGGTTGCTGACACTGTCCTTGACATATGTGTGAACTTTGACGTCAATATAATCATTAGTGTTTGAGTTAATTTTGGCTTTGTCAGACGCTAAAACAGATATCGGCGATTTTTTAAATGTCTGAATTAATTGAGCAAAGAAGATGAAGAGCCCTCTGGTCGACCATCAACCTTAACCAACGAAGCTCACGTCCAAAATTAAAAATTTGGTGCTTGCAAAACCGTCGATTTACAATTAGAGACCTTGCTGATGATGTTGAAATTTCAAAAGGATCGGTTAAAAGCATCAAATCTCGATTGGTAACGAAAACACTGAATGCTCCAGCTCACGATGCATTGATTATTCGTGACGTTTTCGCCAAAAATGAAACAAATGTCGTTTCATAACCACCGTATTCACACCGTGCGACTTCTGGCTATTCCCTAAACTCAAAAAGACCACTCCGGGGACATCGTTTCGAGTCGATTGAAAAGATTCAATGCGAATCACCGCGCTCCTTGAAGGCCCTCCCTGCTGACGACTTTTAGCATACATTGATAATTGGAAGAAAAGTTGGTATACGTGCATTGTGTCCGGAGGGTGAAGGAGATGAAATAAATTTGGAAGGATAAATAAATAATTAAAAAAAAAAAATAATAATTGGTCTTACTTTTTTGGGCACAGTAGTATGTGCATGGGCCAGACTGATCTAACCTGATTGGCCAGCCCTTTCTAACCAGCCCGGAATTAAACCTCACTGGGCATGTCAGGGATGTTCTAGAGCAGGGTCTCCAAACGTTTTCGATCGCGGCCAAAAATTGAAAAAAAAAAAAAGTTTGGCGGGCGAAGAAAAATTTTGCTAAAATTTTAAAAACAATAAACAAGTATTACAATTTAAATATGTTAATGAGCGGAATGAAATCGAGATTTCATTTTTATAAGTTCCTTATAGTGAGGTTCTCACTTCGAACCTCACTATAAGGAATCACAAATGCTCATCTGTCAGTCTACTTCTGAAATAATTCTTTCCAAGATTCATAGTTGAAAACACTTGTTCACATATATCAGATGAAGCAAACACAGCACTGATTTTCTGGCCTTGAGATATTGAATTTGGGAAACCTACTTTCGATATTGATTTGTAAAACTCTAACTTCGGCATATTTAGAAGATGATTGTTAGAATATTTTTTTTTCTTCTAATGCAGCTGGCAAATTGATCTTTCGCCATAACGGCTGCACCTATGTTACTCACATTACCCAGGGGGCGCGTTGATGGTAAGCCTGGGACGCGAAGTAACAATGCCTGTCTACGATCCTATTAGGACCGGGATCTACAGCTTAAAGTGGATTCCGAACCACTACAAACACCCATGGCAAAGCCGGGATTTGAACCCGATACCTGTGGTACCGAACGCCAGAGCGCTAGCCATTTTCAAGCCCCAATAGATTGTTAGAATGCAACTCAATTAATTCAACCTGCAAATCCTTTCTGATTGAAAGCTGTCTGTGCTTGCTATTTACGTTGATTTAGGTTTTGTAGAACAAAAATAGAGAAAGTAAAAGATCATCAGCCCTTTGAAAAACAGGAAAAAAATAATATTTCATCAAAGTAGAAAAAGAGATGGATATATAATGTATAAATTTATATTTCTTTTAATTTGCCTCGGACCCGGAAAATTAAAATTCTATCCGCGGGCCGGATAGAATTTTCCGGCGGATTTCGCCCGCGGGCCGTAGTTTGGAGACCCCTTCTCTAGAGACACATAACTGCATGGTCTAGCCATCTGCAACAAGTTATTCATCAAACTTGACACGGAAATGTGTTGTGATGCTAACTAAATTAATGACATAATCGTCGTGAATTTGTCGTACCATCACTGTCGTGAATTTTGAGCATATAACATATCACTGTCGTGCTTGCATGGCTGTGAAAAATATGAGGAATATTGAGAAATGAGAGAATATTGCATCTCAACATACATGTATGATATTTTTTTTATTTTTTTTGTGAAGAAATGACTGAAATTAGCCTATTGTTTTACTTTTTGTGCTTAAGAGCGGGATTAATTTTTGTCTCACCGAATTTCAGTAAATTTTGAGTGAACAAAAATTTAAACAACCTACTAATTTTCTGACTATTTTTTCTTAATTTTTAGAAACGTGCCATTACCATTTATTGCTAGTTGAGTTTTCAATATTATGATAAAAAAATACTGATTTATATACATTTTTTAAATTGTAAATATTTTTAAGTTTTTTCTAAGTTTTTAGTCTAAAATTTTTTAAATTTTTTCTTAAAAAATCCCACAATTTATTGCTAAGTAAAAAATTTATACAATTAAAAAAATTTATCCCATTCAAAAGATTTAATAAAATACAAAATTGAAAAATAGTCAGAAAAAATTAAGGTTGTTAAATTTTTGTTCACTAAAGTACTGAAATTCAGTGGTTACCAACAACACAAGTAAAACAACTCAATCTTAAAAAATAATATCATACATGTATGTTGAATGCATCATTTTTCTCAACGACTCCTCATATTTTCACAGCCATCATACGACAATGATTGTTTTGCTCAAAATTCCAAATGACATTTGTTTGTCATTGAGCTAGCCTTCTTTGTGTCAAGACTGATGACTAACTTTATTGCAGATGGCAGACCAGTTAATGTGTCTAGAGCAGGGGTCTCCAAACACGGCCCTGCTCCTATCCAGTCATGAGCATCTCAAACCAGTCGTAAAAAAGTCATTGCTCACATTACTATATCCATCTCTTTCTACGATGAAATATTTCACTCAAGGATGACCTCTTTACTTTCCTCTATTTTTGCAAAACTCCCTAATCAATATGTGAAGCCCAGGCAACTGTTGTCGAAGAAAATTTGCAGGTTGGTCCCATCATCTCAAGCAGTTATCTGCCAAGCCAGAGTTTTACAATCATTATCGAGAAATGGAATGTTTCCCAAAAATCCAACTATCTCAGGCCAGAAAATGGCTGTGATTTGCTCATCCGATGCTGAGGACAATGTTTTCAACTGCGATCTGGAAAAGAGATATTTCGAAGTAGATGGTATTTGTGATTCACTTATGGTGCTCGCTGCAGTTTCACTATAAGCAAATGGTCTCGATTTTCATTGCTTATGTTTGGAATTGGAACTGCCTGTATATTGACACAGGAAGCGCAGCAAGACCACGGCCCGCAAACTTTTTTCCATGTGCTGAGTAGCTCTAGGCATCATGCAGTGAGCTGATGTAGTCAGTCTGGCTTAATGCATACCTGTATGCATGCTTATGCTACTACCAAAAGCAAGACCAGTATTTTTTTCAAGTATTTATTAATAATTGACTCTTTCCTTCTTTCCCTCGGACACGTGCGCTATGCCAATTTCCAGTATCCATGTATGCTAAAAAAGTCGTCGTGAAAATACCTCGAAAGGCGCGGTGTTCAATCGATTCAACTATGTCCCGAATGTGCTGAAGCCGAAGATCTTGCGACTCATTACATTTGATGGAATATTTATTTCATTTTGGCAACGTCATGCAGTAACAAGCGCGTGCTAACAACCGATCGCATTTCAACATCATCATCTCTGAACAAATCGTACTCAATCTTAGCAAATGCTGGATTACGGACGTGATAAGATTATTTGGTGCGATGTTCTTTAAATAATAACAGCTCACAATTTGAACATTTCAACTGTTTTAGCATGACGCAAGCAAAATGCTCAAGCCTGTGTTATTGATCAAGTACACACTCCGGTCAGTGCCCAAGAAAGCAAAAGCTATAGCTCCGGGAAATTACAGAATTGAAGAGTGATCTTGGCTGGGGCACATATGTTGACATATTACCAGGATTCTACATGGCTTAACTGTATCGTAACTTTGGATGAGGCTCAAGCTGACTCTGGCTGGCCGACCAGAGGTTTCGAGGTTCAATCTCTGAGTGGCACATCGCAGATCCTGTTTCAAGCAGGGGCTGATCATTCATTATATTGTTCAGCATCTTTGCCATGCTAATATTTACCACAGTGGGCGCCTCGGTTGCCCATATGCTATACATATTCTATCACAACAAGCTGAGGTCCATCAGGCTACCTGGAGGTGCTCCATTTCCCAAATCCATAAGTATTGGTTGGTGCATAATTTTCATCAGAGCGTTTCTTTCACGTGCTTATATTTTTAATAAAAATGTACAATATTTTATAAATTTAGAAATGAAAATATCCTTCTACTTTTAGGTTATAAAAAATGCGTGTCGATAATCATATTCATATTCGTCATATTACCACTTTCGAAAAGAGGCTGAGGTGCAGTCTGCGTGATGTGGGCATTTCGGTAAGCACAATCAGCGCGACCATCGAGATTTGACCAGCAGCACGGCTGCGAGGATGGCATTGGCAGTAAACTGTGTGAGCCCAGGCTGAGCCACGGCGGCTGAGACGGGCAATGTCCCAGCCCCCAGGATCACTGAGGATCGAGAGGAATCTTCCTCCTTTCCCTCAAGCTCTCCAATCATCAAGATAATGAAAGGATGCATAGAGGCACAGTGTGTTTGATGGTTCAAGCACAAATCATGCATTGGAAGTCATCTTAAACAGGATTTGTGAGGACAACTTAAAAATTATGTGATATGATTATTAACACACGACACCTATTCTAAAACTAAGGATATTTCGTCATAAGACTGTAAAAATATTACAGTCTACTTTAGCACGTGGCAACCTAACGTACTTACTGTGAGTCCATCCACACTTGCACTGTATAAAAACAGAGAGATGTGCGTACAACTGATTCTAGAATGTTATCTTTAAGAACTGGATGATTGTAAGGAGTAAACTATTAATGTGCAAACATCTTGAATCGATATTTATATTTTCAGGAAGTCATTTGGCTTCATTTGCCCCACAATCTGGTAAAAAGAAAACATGTATAGAAATTGGTTGCTTAAATATTTGGTTACTGTGGGATCTCTGGGCTCGCGGGGCCATTGAGTGAAATTTGGTTTTTGTTTTTAACACTTCTTTTTATAGCATTTTTAAGTTGAAGGAAAAGGACAAATCGTAGGCCTGAAATACTCATTGGCTTCTAGAAGAGAAAAGACTGAAAAAATCCCAGATATATCTTTCTTTTGTGTTCATACAACCCCATGTTAGTGAAAACAACACTAAAACAGTGGCCTCTTTAAATATTAATGTAAATGATAGCATGAATTATCTGCATTTCTTGTTAAAAAAATATTGAAGAAGTTTTTAAGTATTTAAGAACTATTGTATATTTCTTTACTGATGTCTCTACTAGCCCAGCTCCTTGTCTCCAGGGTGCAGCTTAATTTCTTTCAGCAAATTTTTTTGAAGTGTTTGAGCAACGTTATGGAACTCAGGGAAGGGCATTTTATCATGAGCGCCTGTATCTGTAAATATGGTAAAGGAACAAAGTATTAACTGTAACAAGTAAATTTTGGAATTCTTGAGAGTTTTCCTTTCAACAACAATGTATTTCAAATATATTCAGCTCGGAGAGAGTACCTGTGTTGCATTCTCTGAAATCCTTTTTGTTTTGAGAATACTCTTTAAAAACTACTGTATGTAATAAAATGCTGTTGTACAAATTAATCTTAAAATATCAAAAGTATTTTTCAAAAAAGATTTTCATATAAACGATAACTAAATAATAAAATATAATGATGAAGTACATGTTTGTCAATTTTTAATTGATGAACATGAGGCTTTTATTATTTTATCGCTTATACTGCTTTCCGGGGCTATAAGTGACAAAGCAAACGCTGGCGTGGCTGTTGGCTGGGTGTGGTTGGTTAATGCTGTTGGCCGACTGGTTTACACACACTTGCTTTCCACCATATGGTGGTTACGCAATATTTGCTGCATTTGAACGAGATGGTGCCAGCTCGTCTGCTTTGGTAAATCGAAAATCCAGAAACTGGGATGCGCGAATGCGCAGCCACTTCCTGCCGTTGAGAATAACCGACGAGAAAGTAGTCGGGAAAGGGCAGTTATAAGCAAAATATTTTGTTTAATTAATTAAAGTAGTATATATTACAAACAAAAATAATAATATATTTATAAAAAATATTGAAAGCTGAGAAATATTATAAAATTCAAGCACATTTGTAATATTGTGCAATGTTAATAGTTTCACTATTTAGTTCCGAAAATTATTTTGTATACTGATATTAAATGATATTCTCAAACTCTGACCAGGTATTTGATGTGCCCTCAAGCTAGGCCTCTTGGCGTCAGTGTCTGATACCTCATGTGCTCCCACAGCTGTGTATTATATAACTTAACATAGCAAGTAATCCCTGTGCAGTGATTGAGGCTCATGGAAGCAAGGGTTAGAATTTGATATATATAAAATGGCTATTTTTACACTTCAATAGTTACAACAAAAACTTTTAGAATTCCTAACATATTGCAGAATACTTTTCTTTTTGACACTGAAAATCGGCGGAATTTCAGGCCACAGTATAACGACAATTTAAATCCAACTTTTAGTTCCAGCTAACTTTGCGATGATTTTGCTATGGACATAGCGGTTTCGAATCAATGCATATCTATAAGGAGAGGGTGTTGTCTGTTTCAGTTTCGAGAATCAACTCCTATGGGAGTGTTGCCATAGGCATGGATCAATCAACACGGTCTTCTATTGAAAGTTTTGCCATATCCCCAATTGCGGAAATCAACATCTATAAGGAAAGTTTTGTCATAAACCTCAAAAATCAGCTGTGATCTCTCAGGAAATTTTATATTCGAAATCCAACACGTTATCTATAGAAAATTTTGCCATGAACGACGTTCATCAGGAAAGTTGTTAAAAAGTATTGTAAATGATTTCCAAGAATTACTGTAAAACCAAAACAAATTGAGTATATTATAGAGGTTAAATCAAAATCATAACAATGGATAAACAAAACTTTGAGGAAAAATATGAAGGTCCAAAAGACACCACTAAGGTACCAGCAATTTATTGTAGCAGAATTATGACTTCAACGTAGTCGCTTCTATTTACTCGTGGTATAACAAGGAAAAATAAGTAATTGATTCAAATGTCAGTAATAATGGAAATATTTGCTCAATTCAAATAACGGAGAAACAACAAAAACATCTGCTGTAACTATAGCAAGACATGTGGAGCCTTTTATAACTTTAAGAACCATTCCCAAAGGACATTAATAATCCTGAAAACCTCAATGTGGTTTTGGACGGTTGCATCATAAAGTGCGACTGTGTCTCAGGTAAGAATGTGTGGTTCTGGTATTTGGGCGAATTACGCAAATCTGCTCAAAAATACAAAAAAAGGAGATGTTTTCCCGTGATTATAGCATGTCTAATTGTGGCACATTTACTAGTTTGAATATTTAAAAATCTGTTATTCATGTCAGCGTGTTGCCACTTTCAAAAACAGAAAACAACATGTTCCTTTTTTTTTTCGTTTTTAGGGAAAATCTTTGCGATGGATTCAAAAAGTATCTTTTGAAATGAAGGGAAATAAATTAGAACGAAAAAATTGCCGTGAAAGTCCGGAAATCATGCCTTCTGCATTGAAGCTCAGTTTTTGAAATCATTTCTCTTTATGAAATGGTATGAGGCATGTGTAATGCGTATTTGGTCAGGCTGAGCTCATTTATATTTATGAAAGCTTTGTTATCTTTGAAAAGTGAAACACAAAAGAAATAGTTCTGGTTGTATTTTATTTTTATTTTCGTTACGGAACAATGTTTCGAACGTTTGTCATTTAGCAGGACATGGCGGGAAAATATGTTAAAGGCGGAATTTACTGAATCTTTTTCTCGGAAACAAGAGTGATATTGATAAAATATTACCCATCAGAAGATTTTGTGACATATCTAGCTGGAATTCCTTTTGTTAAAAGTTGTGCTTCAATGTACTGAGGTGAGTGTGACTGGCTGTAAACGACCAGTGTGTTTTCAGCACTTATTGGCTCAAGAAAATACTAGTGTTTGTTATTTGATTTGAAAGCAATTTCTTATCATATCTTAAAAAGTAAAAAGTTTTCAATAATTATCATAGCTCATTAAAAATATTAAAAAAATTTAAGGTAGAGTTTAAATAAATAATAGAGGATTTTTACTGTAATGTTTTTTTTTTTATCGTCCGATATTTTTCTTCCTAGCGCGCATGCTCATAGGAGCTCAATGAAACGTACATGCTATACTAATGTTTCTTATGAGCATGCGCTAGAAAAAAACTCGGGCAATAAGCTTTGGTCTGCAAATCTCTATAATGTGTAGTTATCAACAAATATGATGTGGCCTTTTCTTAAGATACTACTCAGCTATTTAAATGAAAATGATGAAATAACGAAATTGTGAATGAAAATGAAGGCCAATGATGAAAAAATTGAATTCTGGGATAATATATAACAATTTCAAATATTTGAGAATTAAATATTAATCTTCATTAAGCTATTGGATAGATGGCATAATATATCATGAAAATAAGTAAAAGCTTAATTAATAACGTGAAAAACCTTTGCTTGACTGTTGATCTATTTTAATACTTTTCTGCGTGCTACAGATTTTGGTTTTCATTCCTATGAAGGAAATATTTTTATAAACTATTAATTTAGAATTATAAGAATGATTTAATTCAAGTGTGCTTTAAAATATAAAAAATATTTATGAAAATATTCCTAGAACTATTAATGAAACACATACACGTTCACACAGAGTATTGAAAAAGGTAATTAATTCATGAATTAATTTCCTGAGTGCTGAGAGTTGGAGAAATACAGATGTTATATCATATTTTATTAATAAGTATTCAATGAAGCAGAAAATGAGAAGCCTGACACAGTGATAAACATAAACTGTTAATTTATTTAATTTAGTTTAACATTGCTTCTCATTGAATATAGGTATTCAAGTTTTTATGACCAGTAAGAAAAATTTTAAGTATTTTCCATTTTTTCTCAGTAATGGACAAGAGTTTCATTGTTTTTATAATACGGCCTATCTTCATGTTAAAAGAGGGTATGTGGCTGAACTCGTAAATCCTGCATTGCACAACTGTGTAGGCTGCAAAACCATGAGTGATACGAGATGTCTCTATCCTGAAGGGCAACAATATAGCCTGTGTTGGTACCACACAGATAGCCCAGAGTATCCTGTGCAGCGTGGCCTAATGGCAACGGCGTATTTGGCTGCTCTGGCTGATATAACACAATATGCAGCAAATCCAGCGAGTAACCAGGCCGCTGTTCCCTGCCATGCAAGCGAAATATAGCCATATCATGGATATATGCCTCGTCAATCTGCGTATCGATGTGACCACAGCAGTCATGGGCGAAATTTCAAGTAATAGTACCTGTCATCTAATGAGCTCATTTTAGCTGTACGTG
>BPLR01013487.1:0-37414 GCA_021605095.1 Caerostris extrusa | reverse complement strand
TTTTCTTTAATATCATTTCAGGCAAAAAAAAAAAACAATAGATCAAACTTTTAGATTTTTTTGTTGTAAAAAATTAAGAATTATTCACCGGAAATTATAAAAACATGTGGTAAAAGGAAAAGCAATTATTAAATTGTGTGAGATGGTTTGACGCATTTTTTTAAAAAAAGTTAGTCATATATATTTTTCTAATCAGTGTTTTAGATGTAAATTACATAACTTTAAAAAATTAGTACAAATGAAAAACATAATTTGTTAAAAAAAAAAAATTATAAATTAATTAAAAATGTAAAATGAAAGGTTTTTTATGACTTAGTTCTTTCTCAAATATTTTTAATACCAATTAAGAAAAGTAAATTTAATTAAAAATAAATTTTAAAAATTAAGGAAAATTGTGGAAGGTTAATTTAATTTAAAAATACACTGCTCCATAATTTTGGCTTTTCTTTTCTTCACAAAGTAGTTTTTGCTGTTAATTGTTGATTTTGTGTTATAGTTAACGAATTTATAACACAAATAAATATTTATGTAACACTAATTTACAAAAATAATTCGAAATTAAAATTAATGTTTTTTTAAAAATAATTTTGACTAAATATTACATCACTAAATAAAATGTTTTAAATAATTTGAAAAAAATATTTGTTTTTCAATAATATTTTTTAGATTAAAAATTAGAAAACACAATTTCTTTACAAGAATATTTTTTCCCACAATATTATCCATTTTTTAAAACCTGAAATAGATTTTTGATTCTTGAAAAACAACTTGCAATTGAATTAAAATATTTATTTTCTTTCAATTTTCAAATTTTTTTAATATCATTTAAGACAAAAATCAATTAATACATAATTTTGGATTTTTTTTCTACTTAGTAATTCTTGAGTTAATTACTGAGTTTATGTTGTTAGTTACAAAATATTGTTAAAAAAGGAATTTATAACACAAATAAATCTTGTATGATACTAATTACAAAAATAACTCGAAATTAAAATGAATATTTTCTTAAATGCAATTAGTTAATATTACATCACTAAATAAAATGCTTTAAAAGAATATGAAAAAGTTTTTTCAATAATATTTTTAAATTAAAAAAATAGAAACATAATTTTTTTAACAAGAATGTTTTTCTCTAAATATCATCATTTTTAAACCTGAAATTGGATTTTTGATTCGTGAAAAACATCCATTATTTCAAAATCTGAAATTGATTTTTGACTCTTGAAAAACATCCTTTTTTTTAAACCTGAAATTCATTTTTGACTCTTGTAAAACAACTTTCAATTAAATTAAAATATTTATATTCCTTTTAAACAAATTTATGCTTTACTGCAACTTCAAATTGTAAGATTTCTCCCATCAACACAACAGAATAGAAGAGATATTTTTAAAACCTACGAGAAGTTCTTACTAAAAAAATTTTCCCAACTCTACTCAGATGGAGCTCGTAGCTGTAAGAGAGCTTTAAAGTGATTTCGCTCTCCAGTGATATCTCTTGAGCTGGCCGGGATATCTATTTATAGATGGGAAGAGCATTTTGGCGAAGCAAAGGATCGGCTCTGTGAACATTTACATTTCGAGACGTTTAACGCTGCGAGCGGTTTTTTGAGGAAGCATTTGCATTGTCGCGAGAAATTGAAATCGGCTGAGATGTTTTTCAGGTACAATGATTCAGGTATTGACTCCTCTTTTAACCGACAAAAGGTTCTTCTTCCTTTGTTGTGTCGTTTTTGAAAAGCAGCTGAAATGGAAATTGCAGGTTGTCAGGCGAATTTAGACGTCGTTTATGTTTAAAAAATGCGGTTGAATAAAATAATAACAGGACCAAAATATATGAAACACAAAGCAGATATATGGTATTGTTGTTAGCAAAGATATATCTTTTATTTTCTAAAATCATGTTATGAAAAACCCTGGTAACTTATTCGCCCTGGGAAAACTGAAATGAAATACCGAATGAAATAGTTTAATTATATTTAATATACATGCGGTTTTTAATGAAGAACAAAGAAAAAAATTAAATGTTCTGTCTAACTCCACTCAGATAGCTGTAAGAGAGCTTTATATTTTTTTAATGCAGCAGACAATACAGGGACATTGAGTCTTTCCGCTATAAGCAAGGGCAGCTCAGCGGGTACTCAATTCGCATTACCCAGAGGGCACGTGTAGCTTGAAAATAGGCTACGGCCGCGAGTAACACTACCCAACCAACTCTCTACGATCCTAATTTGTCGGGACCTTCGGTTTAAAAGGGATTCCGAACCACTACAAACATTCATGATGCCGCCGAGATTCGAACGCGATACATGTAGTACCGAGCGCCACCGCCATAGCCACTCGGCCATCAGGCTGTGGTAGCTTTAAAATGATTTCCCTCTTCAATGATAATTTTTAACTGGCCGAGATATATTTTTAAAAACATGAAACACATCCATTTTTTTAAACCTGAATTGATTTTCGATTCTTGAAAGAGCATCCATTTTTGAACCTGAAATTGATTTTTGAGTCTTAAAAACAACTTTCAATTGAATTAAAATATTTATTTCCTTTCAAACAAATTTATGCTTACTGCAACTTCAAATTGTATGATTTCTTTCATCAACAAAACGCGATAGGAGAGGTTTTTAAAAACCTACGTGTTTACTTACAAAAATTTTCCCAACTCCACTCAGATGGAGCTCGTAGCTGTGAGAGAGCTTTAAAGTGATTTCGCTCTCCAATGATATCTCTTGAGCTGCCCGGGATAACTATTTATAGATGGAAGTGCATTTTGCCGAGGCAAAGGATCTGCTCTGTGAACTTTTACATTTTGAGACGTTTAACGCTCCAAGCGGTTTTTTGGGGAAATTATTTGCATTGTCCTGAGAAATTGAAATGGGCTGAGATGTCTTCAGGTACAGTGATCACGTATTGAGTCCTTTTTTTTTTCAACCGACAAAAGTTCTTTCTTTCTTCTGTTGTATCGTTTTGAAAAGCAGCTGAAAGGAAAATTGCAGGTTGACAGGCGATTTTAAACGTCGTTTGTGTTTAAAAATGCAATTGAATAAATGATAAAAGGACCAATATAAATGAAACATAAAGGGAGATATATTGTTGTAGGTAAATATATCAATCTTTTATTTCCTAAAATCATGTTATGAAAATTATCACACAGGCTAAGCTAAATACACACACACACACACATACGCACATATATATATATATATATATATATATATATATATATATATATATATATATAAAGAGTGGGATAGTTTAATTTTATTTAATATAAATGCGCTTTTTAGAGAAAATAATGAAAAATGGAATGTTCTATCTAACTCCACTCAGATGGCTGTAAGAGAGCTTTTAACGTTTTCTTAATGCAACTGACAATACACAGAGAGCTAGTCTTTTATGCTATAAGCAAGAGCTACATATCTTTTATCACTACCCAGCTGGCGCGTGTAACTTGGGATGCGAGTAACACTACCCCCCACAAAGCTCTACAATACTATTTAGACCGGTACCTACGGTTTAATGTGGATTCCGAACCATTACAAACATTCATGGTACCGCCGGGATTCTAATCTGACACCTGCTGATACCGAGCACCAGAGCGATAGCCACTCGGCCACCAGGCTTCCGTTAGTTTGACTACCTGATGAGTGTTTTACGGGTTCTCTTCCTTACTATACATAAATGCAGGGTAGTTCCCCCTAAAAAGTCCGTTTGGAATACACTGCCTTATTTCTTAGCGACATGGAGCCAAGGCAGACATCTACCTACGGGTGGTCCATCATAACAGAAGTTGCTTCCTTTCCCTCCGTCCATGAGCTCTACTCATGGATTGTTCTGTCCTGCGTTGCAGGACACTGAGGATTGGACACAGATGTATAGCGCATAACTTTAAAAAAACTACACACAAAATAAAAAATATAATTTGATTGAAAAAAAATTAAAAATATATGGTTAGAAATATTTAATGATTTAGTTCATTGTGAAATTTTCTTTAATACCATTTAAGACAAAACTCAACTATTCGATAACCCGTTATATCTAACGTTATATCCTTTTAAAGAGTAATTGCGCTGTTAACCACCCCGAGTTTATGTTGTTGGTCACAAAATATTGTTAAAAAAAAGAATTTATAACACAAATAAATCTTTGTGTAACACTAATTTCAAAAACAACTTGAAATTAAAATGAATATTTTTTAATATACTTTTACTTAAGATTAAATCACTGCATAAATGCTTTAAAGAATTGAAAAAAAAAAGATTTTTTTCCAAAAATTTTCAAATTATAAATTAGAAACACAATTTTTACAAGAATATTTTTTTTCTGTATTATTATCAGCTTTTTAAACCTGAAATTGATTTGAAAAACATCCATTTTTCTAAACCTGAAATAGATTCTTGAAAACATCCATATTTTTTAAAACTGAAATTGATTTTTGACTCTTCAAAAACATCAATTTCTTAAAATCTGAAATTGATTTTTGATTCTTGAAAAATAACTTGCAATTGAATTAAAAATATTTATTTTCTTCAAACGAATGTATGCTTTACTGCAACTTCAAATAGTAAAATTTCTGACATCAACAAAACAGGATAGGAGAGAGATTTTTAAAATCTACGAGTATTTCTAACAAATATTTTCCCAACTCCACTCAGATAGATAGCTGCAAGAGAGCTTTAAAGTGATTTCGCTCTCCAGTGATATCTCTTGAGCTGCCCGGATATCTATTTATAGATGGGAAGTGCATTTTGCCGAGGCAAAGGATCTGCTCTGTGAACTCTTACATTTCGAGACGTTTAACGCTCCGAGCGGTTTTTTGGGAAGATCATTTGCATTGTGACGAGAAATTGAAATTGGCTGAGATGTTATTCTACAATGGTGAGGTATTGAATCTTTTTTTAATCGACAAAAGGTTCTTCTTTCCTTTGTTGTATCGTTTTGAGAAGCAGCTGAAATGGAAATTGCAGGCTGTCAAAGTCAAGTTTTAGAAATCGTTTATGTTTAAAAATGTG
Source organism: Caerostris extrusa (assembly GCA_021605095.1). Taxonomy (NCBI): domain Eukaryota; kingdom Metazoa; phylum Arthropoda; class Arachnida; order Araneae; family Araneidae; genus Caerostris; species Caerostris extrusa. Next base: position 32,402 of record BPLR01013487.1, on the reverse strand, counting down.
GTTGAATAAATAATAATAGGACCAAATAATTGAAACACAAAAGTAGATATATTGTTATAGGTAACGATATCATATTTTTTCTTTTTTAAAATCATGTTATGGAAAATTATTCAACTGGATAACCTTAAAGTATATATAAAATGAATGGTATGGTTTAATTATATTTAATATAAATACAGTTTTTAGTGAGGATAAATAAAAAAAGGAATAACAAGTAAATATTCTGTCTAACTCGGACAGCTGTAAAGTGATTTCGCCTCCAGTGATATTTTTGAGCTGGACGAGATATCTATTATTAGATATGTGCATTTGGATATAATAAAAATATAATTTGTTGAAAAAAATTAAAAATATAAATCTAGAGGTATTTAATTATTTAATTCATTGGGAAATTTTATTTAATAAAATTTAAGACAAAAAATCAACTCATCCATAATTTCGGATTTTTTTTACAAAGAAACTGGGCTGTTATTTGTTGAGTTTTATATCGATTAGTTGCAAAAAAATGTTAAAAAAAGAATTTATAGCACAAATAAATCTTTGAAAGGCAGCTGAAATGGAAATTTCAGGTCGTCAGGCAATTTTAGACATCGTTTTTGTTTAAAAATTCGCTTGAAAAAATATTAACAGGACCAAATAAATGAAACATAAAAGCAGATAGATTGTTGTAGCCATAGATATGATATCTTTTATTTTCTAAAATCATGTTATGAAAAATTATACGACTGGGTAATCTGGAAATATATATAAAATTAATGAGATAGTTTAATTAAATTTAATATAAATGTAGTATTTAGAGAAGATATAGAAACAATAAATTACAAGTAAATGTTCTTTCTAACTCCACTGAGATATCCGTAAGAGAGTTTTAAACTGATTTCGCTCTCTAGTGATAATTTTTTGAGCTGGCCAAGATATCTATTTTTAGATAAGTGCAATTGGCTATAATAAAAATATAATTTGCTGAAAAAAAAATTAAAATTATAAAGCTGGAGGTATTCAATAATTTAATTCATTGGGAAATTTTCTTTTAATACATTGTTGAATTTTGATTGTTTGTCTTAAAGACAAAATCAACTGATGCGTTTAGGGATTTTTTTTTAAAAGCAATTGTGCGGTGAACTGCTGAGTTTATGTTGTTAGTAATAAAAAAATAATTTATAACCCAAATAAAACTTTTTTATAACACTAATTACAAAAACAACTCGAAATTAAAATGAATACTTTTTAAATACCTTTACTTAATATTGCATCCTTAAATAAAATGCTTTAAAGAATTGGAAAATATTTTTTCAATAACATTTTAGGATTATAAATTAGAAATACAATTTTTTTTACAAGAATATTTTTGTTGCACTTTATTATCAGTTTTTAAACTTGAAATTGATTTTTGACTCTTTGAGAAACATCCTGTTTTTTAAAACCTGAAAATTGATTTTTTGACTCTTGAGAAACATCCATTTTTCTAAACCTGAAATTGATTTTTGATTCTTGAAAAACATCCATTTTTTTAAAAACCTGAAATTGATTGAAATTGACTCATGAAAACCAACTTTCACAATTGAATTAAAAATATTTATTTCCTTTCAAATAAATTTATGCTTTACTGCAACTTCAAATTGGGAAATTTCTTCCATCAACAAAACGGGATAGGAGAGAGATTTTTAAAACCCTACGAGCATTTCTTTTCCAAAAATTTTCCCAACTCCGCTCAGATGGATCTCGTAGCTGTGAGAGAGCTTTAAAGTGATTTCGCTCTCTACTGATATCACTTGAGCTGCCCGGATATCTATTTATAGACGAGAGGTGCATTTTACCAAGGCAAAGGATCTGCTCTGTGAACTTTTACATTTCGAGACGTTTAACGCTTCGAGTAGTTTTTTGGGAAGAGCATTTGCATTGTCACGAGAAATTGAAATTGGCTGAGATGTTTTTCAGGTACAATGATTCAGGCATTGAGTCCTTTTTTTAACCGACAAAAGGTTCTTCTTTCCTTTGTTGTGTCGTTTTGAAAAGCAGCTGAAATGGAAAATTGCAAGTTGTCAAGCAGTTTTAGACGTCGTTTATGTTTAAAAATGCGGTTGAATAAATAATAACAGGACCAAATAAATAAAACACAAAAGCATATATATTGTTGTTGGCAAAGATATTATGCATTTTATTTTCTAAAATCATGTTAGAAATATTACCACATTGGGCAGCTTTTAAAATGTATATAAAATGAATGGGATAGTTTAATTTATTTAATATAAATGCGAGTTTTAGTGAAGATAAAGAAAAATGAAAAGTTATATTTAACTCGACTCAGATAGCTGCAAGGGGCTTTTATTGTTTTTTAATGCAGCTGACAATACTACAGAGACAGTTAGTCTTCATGCTATAAGCAAGGGCTGCCTTTGGCTAAAAAATAATTTGATTGAAAAAAAAATTAAAAATATAAAGCAAGAGGTATTTAATGATTTAATTCATTTTGAAATTTTCTTTAATACCATTTAAGACAAAGATCAACTGATCCATAAGTTTCTGATTTTTTCACAAAGTAACTGGATTGTTCATTGCTGAGTTTATGTTGTTAAATGCATTGTTAATTGTTAAAGAAGCAAATTTATAAGACGAATAAATCTTCGTGTAACACTAATTACAAAAACAACTCTTAATTAAAATGAATATTTTTTAAATACTTTTTTATTTAATATTACATCACTAAATGAATGCTTTAAAGAATTTAAAAAATTTTTTTTAATAACATTTTTAAATTATAAATTAAATGTTCTTACAAAATCTTTTGCAAGAATATTTTTTTTTTTCAGATTATTATCCATTTTTTAAACTTGAAATTGTTTTTTGACTCTTGAAAAACATCCATTTTTCAAAATATGAAATTGATTTTTGACTCTTGAAAAACATCCATTTTTCAAAATATGAAATTGATTTTTGACTCTTGAAAAACATCCATTTTTCAAAATAGGAAATTGATTTTTGACTCTTGAAAAACATCCATTTTTCAAAATATGAAATTGATTTTTGACTCTTGAAAAACAACATGCTATTGAATTAAAATTTTTATTTACTTTCAAACAAATTTATGATTTAGTGCAACTTCAAATTGTAAGATTTCTTCCATCAACAAAACAGGATAGGAGAGATATTTTTAAAACCTGCGAATATTTCTTACTAAAATTTTCTCAGCTCCACACAGACGGAGCTCATAGCTGTGAGAAGGCTTTAAAGGGATTTCTGTTTCCAGTGGTATCTCTTGAACTGCCCGGGATATCTATTTATAGAGGGTAAGTGCATTTTGCCGAGGCAAAGGATCTGCCCTGTGAGCTTTCACATTTCGAGACATTTAACGCTCCGAGCGGTTTTTTGGGAGAAGCATTTGCATTGTCACGAGAAATTGAAATGGGCTGAGATGTTATTCTAAAATGGTGAGGTATTGAATCTTTTTTAACCCACAAAAGGTTCTTCTTTCCTTTGTTGCGTCGTTTTTGAAAAGCAGCTGAAATGGAAATTGCAGGTTGTCAGGCAATTTCAGACAACGTTTATGTAAAATGCGGTTGAATAAATAATAACAGGACCAATATAAATGAAACACAAAAGCAGAAATATTGCTGCAGCCAAAGATATCATATTTTTTTATTTTCTAAAAATCCCGTTATGAAAAATAATCGCTCTAGGTTACTTGGAAATATATACAAAATGAATGAGATAGTTTAATTATATTTAATAGAAATGTGGATTTTAGTGAAGATAAAGAAAAATTTTTCTATCTGACTCCACTCAGATTCCTGTAAGAGAGTTTTAAAGTTTTTTTTTAATGCAGCTGAAAATACATAGTCTTTACTCTATAAGCAAGGGCTGCACCGCTGTTAGTCTTTTAGCAAAAAATAATTGGACAAAATATTGGATTTCTTTTTTGTTTTGTTCCATTAAAAATTATTAATTTCTCACACAAAGTGATACAAATTTGTGATAAAAGAAAATAATTAGTAAATTATGTAAGACCATTAACTATTTTGTTTTACTAAAAAGTACAATTATATATATTGTTTCTAAAATATGTTTTAGACTTAAAGCGCCCAACTCGTGACTCAGTGGTAACGTGCGCCTCTGGTGAGCATTAGAGCTGAGGTTTAATCCGCTGGCAGCTTTGTTGTAGACATTATTTTAAAAAACGCGGAGACTCGAAGTTCAGCATCTTGCGTTGTGTGTCAGAGAACATGGTGGGAGTTTTCCGGATTTTCTTCCATATGCTCATGCGGGGTAGTTCGCACTAATAAGTTTTCACCGAAGACACTATCCTTCTTCTTCAGCGACACAGAACCAAGTGAGACTTCTACCTACGGACGCTCCATTACAACAATAACTTTTTAAAAATAATAAATTAGAAACACAAATTTTACAAGAGTATCTTTTTTCACAATATTATCAGTTTTTTAAATCAGAAATTGATTTTTAACTCGTGGAAAACAAGTTGCAATTGAATTAAAATATTTATTTCCTTTCAAACAAATGTATGCTTTACTGCAACTTCAAATTGTAAAATTTCTTCCATCAACAAAACAGCATAGGAGAGATATTTTTAAAACCTACGAGTACTTCTTGCAAAAATTTTCCCAACTCCACTCAGACGGATCTCGTAGCTGCAAGAGAGCTTTAAAGTGATTTCGCTCTCCAGTGATATCTCTTGAGCTGCCCGGGATATCTATTTATAGATGGGAAGTGCACTTCGCCGAGGCAAAGGATCTGCTCTCAATACCGTCTGTGAGTTTTTATATTTCGTTGGCGTGTAAAATTCAAACTATTCGATTGGTAGCAGACGCAACTAACTGGTGGTGGACTCGAATCCAGTGGTGGCCTTCGTTGTATTCACTGATTTCAGAAATGAAGATGTTCGATGAATAAAGAGTTTCGAATCCATGGACGAGCGGCCTGTTGGGAGTCACAGATAAAATATCTATCCTTGAAATGTTAGAAATAGTTCTAAACAAATTTATATTCTTGAGTATATAAAAAAGCTCGGCACGTGACTTAGTGGCAACGTGGGCCGATAATGGGCATTAGAGCTGAGGTTCAATCCGCTGTCGCTTTGTTGTAGTCATTGTTTCAAAAGACGTGTAGTCTCGAGGGTGTTTGTGATGTTCAGCCTCATGAGTCGGATTATCTGGTTTGAGTTTTCCAGGTTTTCTCCCATACGATACGGAAATGAGGTTTGGTTTGGTTTGTCGCTCTGCGGTTATCTTGTGCACTCTTTGGGCTATACAGACAGGGGGATTTACAGTTTAACGTGGATTCCGAACCACTAAAGAAACATTCCTTCCACCGCCATGTTTCAAACCTGAAGCCTGAGATACCAAAGACCAGACCGCTAGCCAATTGGCCACCAGACCGCATGGAAATGAAGGGTAGTTCGACTTCGGCGACTCAGAGCCAAGTCTGACTTCTACCTACAGATGCTCCATAATAACAGAAGCTTCCCCCTTTATCTCCAACCATGAGTCCATACCGCACTGAGGATTAGACACAACAAGACATTTAAAAAAATATTTATTTATTGATGAATAGAAATTTATTTGATAAGTATAATTAATGATTGATTAATTTTTATGATAAGTATTAATATAAATTTAGTAGTTTGGAATTTTTTTCTTATTGAATTAGAAAATTTACAATAAATTCGTATATTTAGGGTAAATTCCTACATGTTGGGTGGATTGCGAATTCCCTATTGATTATGATATGAAATTGATGATTATTCAATGAAGAGTTTTTATAATGCATGACTAAAAAGGATCGAAGAAATGTAATAATTAACCCATATTTTATAATGAACGACATAAAGACATTAAAGATTCTTTGGTAGACTTCTTTCTGCAGGTTTTAATGTCATCGTCATCAAAGTATCAAGTTCAATGATTTTTAGGGGGCGTTGCGCTAGTATTTCTGCAAGGCTGAGACCTTGCAGCTCACCTTCTGCAATCAATCAGTTGGATCCCGCATTCCCATATCCGAGGGAAGGCGATCATACTTATTGGACGTAAGATTAATGTCTTAAGAGTTCACGCACATCATTTCCAAGATGAAGGTCGTTCCTCCCTTTTTTGAATAATGGAATTCGAACATCGACCATCGCAATGATGGAGGTAGCTGACTTTTCGTTCATTTCCTAAGGTTCATAAGAAAAAAAAAATTAAGGGTATGCTCGTATCTCATATATTCTCCTTTTCGGAACTCCACGAGTTGATTCGGCGAAAATCAACTTTTAATTCTGGAATGAAAAGAAGATTATGGGTTGTCTTGTATTATTCTGAATCATAAGATTCATATAGTCAATTAATTCATTCATGATATTTTACGTATTGTATATATTCACTGATATTTTATGAATTCACTCGTGATAACAGGTTGGACTGAAAAATCAACTAAAAATTTGAAAAAAATCGTTCACAGATTAATTAAATGAACTTGTGATATTTAATTATTCATCCAATTTCTTTATTTTTAATGGAAATAGTAACTAATAATCATAGTAACTTCTAGGATATACTTCATAGTAACTAATTAAGATTTTTGTATTTATATAACGTATATTACTATTTTTGTATAATTATAATGTCGAAAAAAAATACTTATAAAAAAATATTGCCTTAAATTTACTATTTTTTTATAATTTAAATTTTGGCATGTATTGTTTAAAAATGGGGTCTGAAAAAATCTAAAAAAAAAAATTTTTTTTAATCCCTATCAGAGATGTCAGCCTGATTTCATTTTAATTCCAGTTACCACCGGACCGGATAAGATAATTTCAGTCATCCTTGAGATTTTCTCGTAACTTTTTAAGCAAATAAAACTTGGAACCTATACTTATCTACATATACTATAGAACTTAATACAAATTCCAATTCTTTGTTTTTTCCCCTCTAATATTTGCATATTGAAGGCCGTTTCTCTTTCGTTTTCTATTATCGAAAACTAGAAAAGATCCATTCTCAAAGAAATAACTACAATGTTATAAAAGTTTCATTATGACAACAATTATCAGTATATTTATTGACTTTTTAAATTTATATGCAAATAATTTAGATTCCAAGTATACTGATCACTTTTTCTTTAGTTTATAAAACCAAAATTTTTGAATAATACTGATTTTATGCGAAATAATAATAATAAAAAAATAGTTTGACTCGTAAAACTTTTATTACTTTAGGAATGTCTGAGAATGCAATGTTTTTGCTTTTGAAGACTATAGAACATTTTTTGGCGTACTTTATATTCCAATCCTCGTACTTTTACCCTTCTCGCCATATTCTGTGTCCTTAATATGTGCCTTATATTCCTTTACTTTCCTCTAGAATACGTTGGAGTCGAGTTTTATGTTCAGCTAGATGATAGGATGTGTTTTCAAGATGGGTCCAATAATTTCGTCCAGGATCAAATCGCGAATTTTATGTGCGAGATGTGAGGTATTTCAGAAGTGTTTTCATGTTTATTCAAATAGTTCGTTCCATGTAACAAGATTTGCATCTTCGAAAATCCAATTTTCGAAATATTGCTATCAGCAAAAAATTTTTAGAGATCTTACTAGTATAGTAGATTTCAAATTTCATTCAAAGTTTCAAAAAAACGAATTTATAATTAAAAAAAAAAAAAAGTTAAATTTAAGATTGTTTAACAATTTATAATTTAACAAAGAAATAAATTTATAATTTAAATCTTTTATTGATTATTTAGATGCTAAAAAATTGACCGATAAATTGATTATAAGCTGTGTGATGAAATCTGCTTGCATATTTTTATGAACAGAAAACATATTTGCAAACGTTATCAACGATATATCATTGAATAATTTTAAAATTGAATAATTTTTTATAGAAATTCAAATGGTTGAATTGCTATACAAAATTTCGTTATGTAAGTAACCCTGCAAAATTGCGACGTATTTTAATTGTAATTAAATAAATAAAATAAATTGCAATGTCAAAACAAATGGATAAAATAAACCATTTATAACTTATATTTTTTTTTCAAAACATTATTCTTTTATTCTGTTTAAATAAAAAAAAATCAATCATTTATCATTAGTTCTTTTTAATTGTAACAAAAATTGTAATTTTTAATATGAAGGTGCTATGTTTGAAATTTATTATTTCAATAATCTCTAATCTGAACCATTTGGCTAATATTAACAAACTGTAAAATAATGAAATATTTCAAATGTTAATTAAATGATATATCCCCAAATTTGAGATAATTTTCTTTCTTTCTTTCTTTTTTTTTTTTTTTTTTTATTCATTATATTATTATTATACCTTTTTCAAATATGAAGTTTTGTAAATTAAACATTTTTTTATTACATTCAAAGCATCAACATCATCTATTTTCCTAAATAAATGATTACATATATTATTAACATCAACTAGGATATTTATAACTTGTCAAATTATTCCTTCCCTGCCAGTTTACCATCATAAGCGACATATTTGCATAAGCTATTGACGTGCGTAACAGGAGAGTGTTGGTGATACATAGATTTGAGGTAATTTGAACTAATATAGATTTGAATACTGGATAATAGGGATATTGAAATTGATTAGAACTTGACATAGGAAGAATTGGCCTACGGTTTATTAAATGTGCTTGAATAGATAATTACAGAAAATTCAAGTACAATATTACCAAGAAATATACGTGGGGATAATATATGTGCAAGTAGTTTAGAAAATTCCCTTTTTTTTTTCTAATGATTTACGATGACATGTATTAAAAAATAATCTAAAAAATTATTAGCGGAACGACTCTAAATTCAATGCCAGCTAACTCGATGTATACCTTATTTATTTCATAATTTCGAACGTTCAATGTTGTAAAATATGGATACATAGACTTTTAAAGACTGCATATGCTTTCAGTAATTTTGTTGTGCCACGTACATGTTATATCACACATATGTTTATTATATCTTGAACTATAAATCTGTATACATAAAAATGGATGTTTATATGTAAAGTATTCCATTGAAAATATAACTAGTTATATCTTGAACTATAAATCTGTAAGCATAAAAATTGATGTTTATATGTATAGTGTTCCAATAAATATATATCTTGAACTAGTTATATCCAGAAGTATAAATATGTGTACATAAAAATGAATATTTATGTGTATAGTATTCTAATAAAATATAACTAGTTATATCCTGAACTATAAATCTGTATACATAAAAATGAATGTTTATATGCATATTATTAAAATAAAATTATAACTACAACATTCATTGCTTTAGAACAATATTTGTTGTGTTTATATAACATTCTAAATTTTTTATCCTTGAAGTTATTGTCTTTTAACTAAAAAATACCAAGCCAAAAACATTACGAATAAATATTCCAATAAAAATTAGTTCTCTTTTTTAAAAAATGGATGTTTATATGCATATTATTCAAATAAAATTATAACCAATTAAACAAAATTCATTTTTATTTCTTTTAACTAATACCAAGCCAAAAAATTACGAATAAATACTAATTAGTTCTCTTTTTACCAATTAAAATCCATTTTTACTGCCATCTAGTGGCATGAATTAGAAATGTTCTTTAATTTTAAGTGAATTATTAAAAATTAGTTAAATTAAATTTCATTGTTTGAATTAAAGTTAATTGTTTCAGATATTCAATTTTTGAAGCCTATATGATTGCGATATTTAGAAATATATTTTTGTTTATTTCAAATATTCTGCTGTATATAGGCTTAAATATATTCATACTTACAGATAGTATACTTTATTCATATATTTATATTTATATATTTTATATTTATTATTTATGTTATATTCATACTTTTTTCCCATCAGGAAGATTATTTTATCGTTTCACCGTTTGGGATTTTCATCGAAATTATCCCTATATTTGTACAAAAATCCCTTTTTGAAGGGAGTTTTATTGATAAAATTGGAGAAATTTATATACAATTACGGAATTCGTGGCCGAAATGTGAGAGTCTCCCTTGAACAGTTGGCAGGTATAGGATATGTTAAATTAAATTGAAATTCAATGAGACAAAACAAATTAAATACATAAGTCATTTTGTAATAATTTTCATATATCCACAGTTTAATTTGTCTTTGTAAAAAATTTTTAAAATTGTAAAGAAACTTTATGGACACCTTGTATTTAAAAAGTATGTTTTCTATCAAAATTTATTTATGGCTTTAATCATGAGCAAACTTATTTTATTTTTCGCAAACTTATACTTCTTCAAAATACATGTTTTGAGGCAATATTTTTAACATCAAAGATAAGTTTTTATTATTTTATTACAGTATATTCATTTATCAAATGGTTCAAAGTGTACTTCCATTGAATATATGTTAATGCTTATTGGCTTATCAAATACAAAACTATTATCTTCTTCTTCATTGGCACAACAGCTCCATGTTAAACCATGGCCGTCTAACAACTGACAGATTTCAAGACAGTAGATGTTTCCTTTTTACAAGGTAGGGTTGTCGGTCCTACGCTCAATGCGTTACAGTCATATATAAAAGGAACTTAAGGTTTAAAGTGGATTCCGAACCCCTACAAACATACATAGCACAGCTGGGATTCGAACCGAAACTTGTGGCACCTAGAGCCAGAGCTCTAATCACTCGGCCATCAGGCACCACAAAATTGCACTTTCATTTCTTCAAAGGACTTTTGATTTTGGGACTTTAGTATAAAATATAATTTTTTAACAATTTCATTATAGTATCTTCAAAATTAATGTTCAATGCATGAAAAAAACTTTACTTTAATAGTTTTAAAAGAATAGTTGAATTTTATATTATAATACCACAACTCAGATATTAATAACATGGTATGCTAAATTTCAGCTCCCAAAAGCTTTTATCTGGAACACCGCCAAGTACATAGATTACTCTTGCATATTAGTAGTTTGTGCACGCTGGCTTGGAGGAGAGTTATTAACTAAGCGTTATGGGAGATGCATTAGAGAAGTTTGTTAAAGTGACACATTACATCAGCCCCAATTCCAAACACGTGTCAGAGAGGATTAATTATCCCCAATTGTTGACTAAATAGAGATCGGCTTAGCGATTACTTCCCTCTAAGAGCATCTTGGCGTTCACGTGGAAATCTGCTTAATATGTGGAAGTCAGTAGATGATGGAAATTTTATAATAAAATTGGAATTAATATTTATTTTGATTGCAAAGTAAAGTTGACTGTGTATAATTCTGGGTTTGACATGTAATAAAATAAGTTTCTTTTTCTTTTTTATTGCTGAGAATTTCTGAAGAACCAGTATCAGTCAGTTGCACCTAGCTTGACGTTGAATATACCAATAAAATGGGAAAGGGAATAATCTTCTTGTGGTCTTCTTATGAAGAATTAGGGGAAAAAAATAATAATCTTCCTAATGTTTTTCCTCAGACGAATTTAATGAGAGAGGATAATATTAAAGAAAAAGATTGAGAGCGAAGGAAACAAATAATCTTTCTACTTTAAGAAGAGGAACAGAGGGCTAGGGATAGCATAATTTTCCAAATGGTCTTTGAAAGTCGTATGTTATTGAAAGCAATAAAAAAAGTTGTTATACTTAATTAGCATTATTAAAGTTGTTATATCAACAAAGCATATGAATGCTATTTTGATAGATTTAACAAACGCATAAATTTATTATTTCTTATTAGATGCTAAAAAATGAACGATTAATTGATCATAGAATGCTTACCTATTTGAAGAAATCTGTTTACATATTTTTATAAATAGAAAAGATTTTCCGAAACGTTATCAACGATATCGGACGGATGTTTGGACTTGGTCTAGACGTTGTTGTCAAATACTGATAAAAACATAACAATTATTTTCAATAACATAAATTTATATTAACTGTTAATTTTTATTAGTGCTAGAAAAATATTTCAATAATTCAGATAACAGTTATGAAATCTAATTCGATATGCATAAAAATAATAAATGAATTATACAATGTCCTATTAACTCTCTCACATTAATAAAGTTATTATGAATATATTGAAAAGTATTTTGAATAAATAACGTTCTTTGAAAGATTACATTATATATTTAAAAGTATTATTTAAATTACCTCATGCATTGAAATAGTTGCAGATTTCTTTTTAAAAAAGTATAATCCTATTAACTTCTGCTGGTCTAATCTAATTGGCTAAAATTGCCACGACGTTTTGTTATATACAGAGCCACAAAAGATACCTCTTTCACCAAAAAAATTCCAATAAAGCGAAATATTTCAATTTGACTTAAGAATTTTTAATAATGCATTTCCGCTCAAAACAATTTCTGAATAGATGTCGGCAAATATTTTGCAGTGTGGTTCTCGAAATTAAGATCTCTTTGCTACTTTTTAGAAAATACTTCTTTCGAGTTAGTCGAGCAAATATCGCCTAAATCTAAATTAAATCTAATCGATTTAAAAAGTGTGGAGAAGACTGGAGATGAAAATAAAATCCTGGAAATACTGAATTCCGGAGCAGTCTGGCCTTGGCTTTTGAAGACCAAGAATTCCTTGCCAAGCGGAAAATTAAATCCGGTTACCTAGGCGACAGACCGGGTTCATTCAAAACTACCTTCCTTTTGTCTTTTGCACCCTTTGGGGTTGTGTCAGTTAAATTGTCGGTTGGAACTTATTCGAGTATCTGGGATCTTGCAATAATAACGTTTTTTATTGGTTTAAGTATGAGTTTCTGTAGTTGAATTGGAACTTTTAAACTGTTTTGATAGCCCTTTTAAGGAATACCATTGTTTTAATATATGTAGTTTAAATTAGAAAACTTTTTGTATCAATTATGAATATTGTCAATTATTCGTATCAATTATTATATGATCAATTATTGGTATCATTTATTATATTGTCAATTATTAGTATCAATTATTTATCAAAACAATTCTAATTAAGGACCGAAGTCCTTTAAATGTAAAAAAAATAAGCGTAATTCTTTTTGCCATGTAAGGTGTTTGAATTTCTATTTTTTAGCTTTTTCTCATATCAATTAAACAATATTTAAAAACACAAAATAATGCTTTAGAATAAGTCAACGGATAAGTCAATTACAAATATGCATCAAAACAATTCTAATTTAGTGACAAAGTCATTTAAATATAAAAAATTTCATGTTTTTGTTTTCATGTAGGGTACTTTTAAGGAATAAAATTGTTCTAATATACGTGGTTTAAATTAGAAAAAAATAACTTTAATTATTATCTATAATATTGTTAGTGAATTAATATAAAAATGCTTTTTCTTAAAGTATTCCGTTATACAGTAGACGATACAACATATGTCGATATAAATAAAGTACAAGTCGAAACTGTTAACAACTAATCAATTATTTTTAATAATATAAATTTACACTAACTGTTAATATTTATTACTGGCTGGACAAATATTGCAATAATTCAGATAATAATTATGAAATCTTAATCGATATGCATAAAAATATTTAATAAATTATGCAATACTTTTTTTAACTTTCTCTCAATCTATGAGTAGTAAATTTATTATGAATATATTAAAAGATATTTTGAATAAATAATATTCTTTGAAAGATTTTAATAGCTATTTAAATTACCTCATGCATTTTAAGAGTTGTAGTTTGCTTTTTAAAAGGTGTAATCCTATTAACTTCTGCCTCTGTAATCTAATTGGCTAAAATTGCCTTTGGACTTTTGTTATTTGCAGAGCCAAAAGGATATCTCTTTTTACCAAATAGAAATTCAATAAAGCGAAATATTTCAATTTGGATAAAGAGTTTTTAATAATGCATTTCTATTTAAAACAGATTCTGAATAGATTTCGGTAAATATTTTGCAAAATAGTTTCAAAAATTAAGATCTTTTGGCTACTTCTTAAAAAAATACTTCTTCGAGTTAGTCGAGCAAATATGGCCTAAATCTAAATGAAATCTAATCGATTCAAAGAGGGTGGAGAAGACTGAAGATGAAAATAAAATCCTGGAATTACCGAATTCTGGAGCAGTCTGGCCTTGGCTTTTCAAGGCCCGAATTCCTTACCAAGCGGAAAATTAAATCCGGTTACCTAGGCGACAGACCGAGTGCATTCCAAACTATCTCTTCCTTTCGTCTTTTGAACCCTCTGGGGCTTATGACAGTTAAATTGTCGGTTGGAACTTATTTGGGTATCTGGAATCTTGCAATAATAACGTTTTTATTGGTTTGGCACGCATAAGTTTTTGTAGTTAAATGGGAACTTTTATGATGTTTTGAAAGCACTTTTAAGGAATAACTTTTTCTAATAAATGTGGTTTAAATTATGCGTACTAATATGACTTTAGAGCGTTGGTTGTAGGGCTGACAATACTACCTCTTAAAAAGGCACCATCTCATGTATCGGAATCTGTCAGCAGATAGTAGTCCTTGGCCTACCATGAGCCGTAGTACTGGGAAGTTAGTTTAATTACAATAGAACTATTTAATTTCCATTAATTAAAATTTTTAATTGCACAAATTCAAAAGGAAAAAATAGGCAAAAAATTTCACACTACCTTTTATATATATATATATATTTTCAAAATTAGAAAAAAAGAAACCGTTTCCTGTCTCGAAATCTGCCAGTAATAAGAGGGCCTTGGCACACAATGGGCCAATGATGACGATGATGATGATGAGAGTTAATATTAAATCAAAAGTAATATTTTTCCAATTATTTACATTAAAGTTTGTATTTTTTAATTATTATTTACAATATATTGTTTAGTGGATTAAAATAGAAAATATTTTTGTTTTAAAAAATATACCAATATACAGTAAACAACATATGTCAACATATATAAACCATAAGTAGAAAATTAAACACTGACAACAACTAGTCAATTACTTTTAATAACATAAATTTTTGCTAATTTCAATTTAATTAGTGTCTATACAAATATTGCAATAATTCAGATACCAATTATGAAATCTAATTTGATATGCATAAAAATAATTAATAAATCATGCAATACCTTTTTTTAACTTTTTTCTCATTCTGCGGGTAGTAAATTTATTGTGAATATATTGAAATATATTTTGAATAAATAACGTTCTTTGAAAGACTGAATTAGCTGTTTCAAAATTATTTAAATTACCTCACGCATTGTAAAAGTTAAAGTTTTCTTTTTTAAAACGTATAATCCTATTAACTTCTGTGTGTATAATCTAATTGGTTAAAATTGCCCTTGGCCCTTTGTTATTTGCAGAGCCACAAAGATACCTTTGTTATTTGCAAAACCAAAAGAAATCCAATAAATGGGAATTATTTCAATTGTCTCAAAGAGTTTTTAATAATATATTTCTGCTCAAAACAATTTCTGAATACATCTCGGCAAAAAGTTCCAAAAATTAAGATCCCTTTGTAAAATTTCAGTTTCAGATAACAGTTATGAAATCTAATTCGATATGGAGAAAAATAATAAATAAATTATACAATGTCTATTAACTCTCTCACATTAATAAAGTTTTGAATAATTGAAAAGTATTTTGAATGTATAACGTTCTTTGAAAGATTACATTATATATTTAAAAAAGTATTATTTAAATTACCTCATGCATTGAAATAGTTGCAGATTTCTTTTTAAAAAGTATAATCCTAAACTTCTGATTTGGCTGAAATTGCCACGACGGTTTGTTATATACAGAGCCACAAAAGAAGTGAAATATTTCAATTTGACTAAAGAATTTTTAATAATGCAAAATTTCTGAATAGATGTCGGCAAATATTTTGCAAAATACTCGAATTAAGATCTTTTGGAGCAGTCTGGCCTAAATCTAAATGAAATCTAATCGATTCAAAGAGGGTGGAGAAGACTGAAGATGAAAATAAAATCAATTACCGAATTCTGGAGCAGTCTGGCCTTGGCTTTTCAAGGCAAAGCGGAAAATTAAATCCGGTTACCTAGGCGACAGAGCGAGTGCATTCCAAACTATCTCTTCCTTTCGTCTTTTGAACCCTCTGGGGCTTGTGGCAGTTAAATTGTCGGTTGGAACTTATTTGGGTATCTGGAATCTTGCAATAATAACGTTTTTATTGGTTTGGCACGCATGAGTTTCTGTAGTTAAATGGGAACTTTTAAATGTTTTGATAGCACTTTTAAGGAATAACTTTGTTCTAATAAATGTGGTTTAAATTTTCCGATCTAATATGGCTGTATGAGCTTTGGGTGTATTGCTGGCAACACTACCTCTTAAAAAGACTCCATCACTTGTCTCGGAATCTGTCAGCAGTACTTGCCCACTATGGGCTGTAGTACTGGGGCGTAGTACTTAATTGCAATAGAAACTATTTAATTTCCACTAATTAAAATTTTTAATTGCACACTTTCAAAAGAAAAAATTCATACTACCTTTTATATATATATTTTTCTAAAAGTTAGAATATAGTCCTGTGTCCCGTATCCTGTCTCGAAATCTGCCAGTAGGCACAACAGACCCATAATGGGCCTGTTGTGCGAATGATGATGATCAGGATGATATATAATATTAAATGAAAAGTAATATTTTTCACAATTATTTTCCTCAAAGATTACATTTTTTAATTATTGCATCCAATATATTGTTTAGGGGATTCATATAGAAAAACTTTTGTTTTAAAAAAAATATACCAGTAGACAATACCACAGTAGTACAGTAGACAATACAACATATGTTGACATATTTAAACCTTAAGTCGAAAATTAAACACTGATAAAAACTAATGAATTATTTTAAATCATATAAATTGATATTAACTGTCAATTTTTATTAATTCCTTGATAAATATTGCAATAATTCAAAAACATTTATGAAATCTAATTCGATATGCATAAAAATAATTAATAAATTATACCATATAATTTTTAAGTTTCTCTCATTAATAAATTTAAAATGAATTTATTGAAATATATTTTGAATAAATAATATTGTTTGAAAGATTGCATTAGTCATTTAAAAGCTATTTAAAACTTCATGCATTGCAAAATTGTAGTCTTCTTTTAAAAAAGTGTAAACCTATTAACTTCTGTCTCTCTAATCTAATTGGCTAAAATTGCCTTTGGCTGTTTGTTATTAGCAGAGCCACAAAAGATATCTCTTCCTCCAAAAGAAATGCAATAAAGCGAACTATTCCAATTTGCTTAAAGAGTTTTTAATCATGCTTTTCCGCTTAAAACAATTTCTGAATACACCTCGGCAAATATTTTGCAAAATAGTTCTCAAAATTAAGATCTCTTTGCTACTTTTTAAAAAAATACTTCTCTGAGTTAGTCGGGCAAATATCGTCTAAATCTAAATGAAATCTAATCGACTTAAAGTGGGTGATGGAGACTGAAGATGAAAATAAAATTCTGCAGATACAGAATTCCGGAGCAGTCTGGCCTTGGCTTTTGAAGACCGGAATTTCTTACCAAGCGGAAAATTAAATCCAGTTACCTAGGCGACAGACCGGGTGCATTCCAAACTATCTTCCTTTTATCTCTTGCACCCTCTGGGGTTTTATGACAGTTAAATTGTCGGTTGGAACTTATTTGGGTATCTTGCAATAATAACGTTTTTATTGGTTTGAGTTTCTGTAGTTAAATGGGAACTTTTAAACTGTTTTGATAACACTTTTAAGGAGTAATATTGTTCTAATATATGTGGGTTAAATTAGAAAAGAAATTTTATATTAATTATGAATATTTTTCAAAACAGTTCTTATTATTGACCAAAGTCATTCAAATATAAAAAATTTCGTAATTTGTGTTTTGCATTTTGTTTTGCATTTTTATTTTTTAGCATATTTTTTTTTTTTTTTCCAGCAACAATATCTTCTCAGTAATATATTAAATTAATCAATAGTAACAACAACTCGTTAGTTTTCTTTTGACTTTATTCCATTCGTTCTCTGAAGCTATTTTTCTAAAAAGCTATTCAAGGGCTAAAAAATAAAAATGTATTGCAAAAAAAAATTGTTTTTTATTCAAAATACTTCAATCTAATTAAAGTTGTTTTGGTAAATATTTATAATTGATACAAAAAAAGTTTTCTAATTTATACCACACTTATTAGAACAATGTTATTCCTTAAAATTGCACTACATCGAAAAAAAAAATCACAATTTTTTTTAACATTTAAATGACTTCGGTCACTAATTAAGAATTGTTTAATAAATATTCATAATTGATACGAACTTTTTTTAACTTTATACCACATATATTAGGACATTGCTATTCCTTAAAAGTGCTATTAAGTTCATTTTAAGTTCCATTAAAAGTGCTAAAAGTCCATTTAACTATAAAAACTCATACGTGCCAAAGCAATAAAAACGTTATTATTATTGTAAGATTCCAGATACCCAAATAAGTTCCAACCGACAATTTAACTGCCACAACCCCAGAGGGTGCAAAAGATAAAGGAAGATAGTTTGGAATGCCCGGTCTGTCGCCTAGGTAACCGGATTTAATTTTCAGCTTGGTAAGAATTCCGGTCTTCAAAAGCCAAGGCCAGACTGCTCCGGAATTCGGTATCTGCAAATTTTATTTTCATCTTCTTCTCCACCCACTTTAAATCGATTAGATTTCATTTAGATGAGACGATATTTGCTCGACTAACTCGGAAAGTATTTTTTAAAAAGTGGCCAAGAGATCTTAATTTTTTGAAACTATTTTTGCAAAATATTTGACGAGATCTATTCAGAATCTGTTTTAAATAGAAATGCATTATTAAAAACTCTTTATCAAATTGAAATATTTCGCTTTATTGGATTTCTTTTGGGTGAAAGAGATTTTTTGGCTTTGGAAATAACAAAAGGCCAAAAGGCAATTTTAGCCAATTAGATTAAACAGGTATAAGTTAATCGGATTATACTAAAAGAAAACTGCAACTATTTCAATGCATGATTGAACTTAAATAGCTCTGAAATAGTTAATATAATCTTTCAAAGGTTATTATTTATTCAAAATATCTTTCAATATATTCATTATAAATGTATTAATGAGAGTAAGTTAAAAGTGTATTGTGTAATTTATTAATTGTTTTTATGTATATCGAATTAATTTCATAATTGTTATCTTTAGTAGTGCAATATTTGTCTGGGCACTAATAAAAATTAACAGTTAGTATAAATTTATGTTATTAAAAAAAAATTGATAGGTTGTTATGGTATTCGACAACAACTTCTAGACCAAGTAAAAAACCCGTCCCATGTCGTTGATAACGTTTTCGAATATGTTTTCTGTTCATAAAATATGTAAGCAGATGTCATCAAATAGGTAATCATTTTATGATCAATTTATCATTCATTTTCTTCAGCATATAAATAAGAAATTGAAAATTTTAATTATGAATTTATGTGTTTGTTAAATTTATCAAAATAGCATTCATTTTCTCTGTTTATACAATTGAATATAAAAATTTTTCTATCAAAACAATTCTTAATTGCTGACCAAAGGCATTTAAATATAAAAAAATTGTAATTTGTATTTTGCCATGTAAGATACTTGCATTTTACTTTTTAGTTTTTTTTTTTCTCAGCAACAATATCTCACAGCAATATATTAACTTTTCACAAGTTATCAACTTTTCTCAAAAGTTTTCTGTTGTCTCTATCGTATTCGTTCTCAGAAGCTTATGTTTTCAAAGCAATATAAAAACTTTTTATGTTCAATTATATAAATATTGAAAATGAATGCAATTTTGTAAATCTAAATTCGTTAAAATATAAAAACTGTTAGGATATTATGCGATTTTATAATTATATTGTACAATTTACCTTTTATTTCTTTTGAATAATTTAGTATTTTTTACATATAATATTTTTGAATGAAGAATCAAATGGGTGAAAACATATCACAAAATTGTGGGAAAAATCAGTCACTTGATCATTTCTAAAATTATAATATTCCATAGGCTATTGTTCGTAATATCTGGGCAAGCTTGCATTCAATTAAAAAACATTTTAAAAGTAAATATAACATTACGTTTAAATTTAACTATTAAAATAGTTTAAAATATTTTATTTTATTATTTATTTCATTTTTTAAATCAATTGTTTTAATTTACTGCCAAAGTATTGATAATAGAAAGAGTTATAAACAAAATTGACAAAAAAAATTATTTATGAATTAGAATATTCTTTCAAATATTTTTCACTATTTTTTCTTCAATTTATTTAAATAGATTTCAAAAGTTTAATTATAAAATTAAATAAAATAGATCTGATGAATTCAATTAACTATATTAATTCAATGTTATATTAATTTTTCTCTTTATCGTGAACAGAAGAACGACTTTAATTAAATCAGACAAGCAAAGATCGTACCACAAAAAATGCAGATTTCTTTTTGAGATGCAATATAAAGTTAGTCTAGAGCAGCGTTTGTGCATTTTCTGGTTTTTTTTTTCATCTTTTTCTATAAAAAGTTTTAATAAAAAAATAATGTTATTTCATATTAACCATAGGTTGTATTAATTAAATTTTTGTTTAGTATTGTTGAGTTTTATGTAAATTATTTCCTCGATTTAAATTTTTTTCAGCTATACAATTTTAATCTGTTAAAGGTATCGAATAAAGTGTTAACAGGGCTAAATTTAACAATTTACGCGCTGCTGTTTCTTTTCATCTTTTCTACAAAAAAATTTAATAAAAAATAATGTTATTTGATGTTAATCAAAGATTATATTTATTAAATTTTTGTTTAGTATTACAGAGTTTAATGTAAATTATTTCTTCGGTTTAAATTTTTCAACTATACTATTTTACATTAATCTTTTAAAAAGGTATCACATAAAGTGCTAAAAACTAAATTTAGCATTTTACGCACTGCTTTTATTTTTTATCTTTTCTATAAAAATTTTAATAAAAAATGATGTTATTTCATATTAACCATAGGTTGTATTAATTAAAGTTTTGTTTAGTATAATTGAGTTTTGTGTAAATTATTTCTCCGATTAAAATTTTTTCAGCTGCACAAATTGACATTAATTAGTTAAAAGTTACAGAATAAAGATTAATCTTTTTTTCTACTATTAGCTTGCTTTGAATTAATAGTAATGTTTTTACTAAATTAAACGAATTAATGCTAGACAATAAAATGTTTGGTTGATATAATAAACGAAATTTAATTCTTCTACAGAAAGTTTATCTTCAATATTATTTGAAAATAATCTTCAATATTACATAAAAATAAACATATGGTGTTAAATCAATATATATATATATATATATATATATATGATTTAACACTATATGTTACTTTTATGTATCGAAAGAATAATTGCGTATTTTTTTATATATTATATATATTTTATATTTTTTCACTTTTTATCATATACTTATTTATTTTTTTTACGTATTTTCAAAAATTATTCGTAAAATTATCTTTTAAATAAGATTTAAATAAAAATTATAGCTATCATTTTTTAAAATAGGAAACACCATCTTAAATTATTATACCATTTTAAATTATTGTACCATTATTATACCCTATTAAATTATTATTATTATAAAAAAGAAATAATATCTTTCATTATATCATCGTAAATTATTATACCATTTTCATACCATCTTAATAATTGCATTATTATATACCTGATTATTATACGATCTGAATTATTATTCAATCTTAAATTATTATAAGAAAAATACCATCTTTTATTATACCATCTTAAATTATTTTATATCCGATCCATATTATTGTAAGACGATATTTTTCAAGACATATTAGTTCCTTTTCTTTTATCAATGTAATATTTTTAAAACACAATCGATCTGCCTGTATCATAAAGACCTTCGCCTTAATGTTCGGAAATAGAAACAAGTTCCTGAACAAGCAAGGGAAAAATTCACTCCTTTCATTATTAAGGAGAAAGTTTCTTGTCTTTGGAAAGATACTTTGGTCGAAAAAGAAAGTTTCTTGGTACTTTTTATGGTTTCTTCTACAAAACAACTTTATTTTACTTTTTTTTTTTCCTGGAACTTTACTTTCAAAGGAATATAAATTTCTGAGAACACAAAAAGGAGAAATGTATAGGGAATCATAAATGTGATGTCTGTACTTTCATACATATTAGTACAGAAAATATGGAAATACAGACCTATAATAATATTAAATATTTAACCATATATGTATAAGACCCAAACCACAAAGGGAATATGTAAACAAATGGAATAAAACACTGAAGAAGAAGAAAAAAAAAAAAAAAGAAGAAAATATATACATGAGAACACATCATTCTTTTTGCATAAACTCTTGTAGAAGAACTATTCAGAATAAATATAAATATTTAAAACTGAAAAAAGAGTTTGAAATTATGTATTTCTTTTTGTTTCCCTGATTTTTATTTTTTTCCTAATACAGCTGGCGCACACTTTGACAATTGTCTTGGATGCCTTAAGGCAAGCGCTGCACAGACGTTACTCACTTAGAACTATCCAGGAGGTTGCACGTAGCTTAAAGAGAGGTACAGACACGGAGTAACAATACCCCGAAACGCTCTACGATCATGTTAGAGCGTAACCTACGGTTTAAAATGGATTCGAACCACTACACACATCCATGACACCGCCGGGTTTCGAACTCATAGTACCGAGGACCACAGCGCTAGTCACTCAGCCATTCAAGCCCTCTTCATATATTATATTATTATTATTTTTTATCATTTATTTATTTATTTATTTTTTTATTTTCAAAAGTTGTTTTATAAAATTATCTTTTAAATAAACTTTAAATAAAAATAATTATAATTTTTATAAAAAAGTAGTAAATTCCATTTTAAATTATTATACAATCTTAAATTATTATACCATTTAAAAATATTATATTATCTTAAGTTATTACACCATTAACATACCATCATAAATTATTATGCCATTATTATACCATCTTAAATTATTTACATCCGATCAATATTATTTTAAGACGACATTTTTAGACATATTAGTTCATTTTTTTTTACCAATATATGGTTATGGTTTACCAATATATGGTTAAATATTATACCATCGTAATTTATTATACTATCTTAATTATTATACCATCTTAAATTATTATTACTATAAAAAACGAAATACCATATTTAATTATACGTTATACCATCTTAAAAATATTATGCCATTATTATACCATCGTAAAAATTATACTATAAAAAACTACCATATTTAATTATACGTTATACCATCTTAAAAAATATTATACCATTATTATACCATCTTAAATTATTATACCATCTTAATTAATATACACTTTTACACCATCTGAAATTATTATACCACTTTTACACCATGTTAAATTATTATACCATTATTATGTCATCTTAATTATTATACCATTTTTATACCATCTTAAATTATTATATTATTACTAAATTATTTTCATCTTAAATTATTACGATTGTACTGTATTATATTGCTGCAATATACCGACGATTATTATGTATTACCACCATCAATATTTTTTTTAAATGACATTTTCCAGACATATTAGTTCATTTTTTTCATCAACATAATATTTTTAGAAAGCAATCGATCTGCCTGTATCCCATGAGGCCTTCTCCCTAATGTTCGGAAACAGAACAAAGTTTCCGGAGCAAGTAAAGGAAAATTCATCCTTTCATTATTGAGGAGAAAGTTTCTTGACTCTGGAAAGATACTTTAGTCAGGAGAAAGTTTCTTGCTACTTTTTTATGATTTCTTCTACCCAAACAACTTTGTTATTACTTCTTTTCTTTAGAAACTTTACTTTCAAAGGAATATAAATTTCTAAGAACACAGACAGGAGAAATGTATAGAGAATCATAGATGTGATGCTTGTACTTTCATACACATTTCTACAGAAAAGTATATGGAATTACAAACCAATAACGGAGATATTTTCCTTTTTTTTTATGGGGTAGGATTGTTACCCTACGTCCAACGCTCTACAGCCATAATAGATCAGGACTTACGGTTTAAAGTGCATTCCGAAACACTACAACTTTCATGGCTCCGCCGGGACTCGAGGAACCTGAAGCATGTGGCGTCAAGCGCAATCCGGCCCCCGAAATGAATTCACATATGATAAATTAAAATTCTTAAATATTTTTAGTTTTTTACTTTTTTTTTTTGCTATTATTTTTATACCTTTCAATTAAAGATATTATTATAACCTACTCAGCAATAGAGTATGCTATATACCTTAATTATTTAAAAAAAAATTCGCAATTATTTTTGATACATAATAATAAACAGATAGTATTGTAGCAACATATATATATATATGCGTGTGTGTGTGTACGTGTATATACTTATATATATATATATATATATATGCATATATATGTAGAGAGAGAGATTTCTCTAATGCAGCTGGCAAATACTTGGAGAATTGTCCTTTATGCCATAAGCAAGGGTTGCACCGACGTTACTCACTTAGTGCTACCCAGGGGACACTTGTAGCTTAAAGATAAGCTAAGGACGCAAAGTAACAATACCTCCGCAGCACTCTACGATCTTATTAGACCAGGACTTTAAACCGTAAAGTCCTGGTCTAATAAGATCATAGAGCTTTGGATGAGATGGAGAGATGGATGGAAAGTTTTGAGAGATGGATGTTTAGAGAGGTATCCACTTTAAAGTGGATACCTCTCTAAACATCCATGGCACCAGTGGTATTCAAACCCGAAATGTATGATACCGAGCACCTATATATATATATGTATATATATATTTGCTTCAGTACTTTCTGTTTATTTTTATGTATCAAAAAATAATTGTGTATTTTTTATATATCATATATTTAATCCTTTTTTATTATTTTTATCTTATATTTATTTATTCACTTTCTTGTGTATTTTCAAAAATTGTTCGTAAAATTATCTTTTAGATAAGCTTTAAATAAAAATCATAACTATCATTTTTTATAAAAAAAAAGGAAATACCGTCTTAAATTATTTACATCCGATCAATATTATTTTTAAGACATGACATTTTTCAGACATATTAGTTCCTTTTTTAACCAATATAATATTTTTAAAACGCAAATCGATCTGCCCGTATCACGCTGAGGCCTTCACTTTCTTAATGTTCGGAAACAGGAACAAAGTTTCAGGAACAAGTAAGGGAAAATTTTCTCCTTTTATTACTGAAGAAGAAAGTTTCTTGCCTTTGGAAAGATACTTTGGTCAGGAGAATGTTTCTTGCTACTTTTTCTTATGGTTTCTTGTACAAAACAACTTTGTTATTACTTTTTTTTTCTTCTGAAACTTTACTTTCAAAGGAATATAAATTTCTAAGAACACAGAAAGGAGAATCATAAATATGATGTTTGTACTTTCATACACATTTCTACAGAAAAGTATATAGAATTACAACCAATAATAATATTGAATATTTAAGTATATATATGTATAAGGAAAAACCGCAAAGAGAATATGCATAAAACTAAAAATAAAACACTGAAGAAGAAAAACAAAAAGAAAATATATATAAATAAAAACATCATTGTTTTTAAATAAATTTTTGCTTAGAAGAACTATTCAGTAATAAATAAATATGTTGAAAAATTAAAAAGGGAAAAAAATATGAAATTATGTATTTCTTCCCTTTTTTGTTTCTCTGATTATTAAACTTTTTTTCCCAATGCAGCTGGCAAACATTTTGACAGTTGTCTGCCTTAAGGCAAGGGCTGCACCGACGTTACTCAGCATTTACTAGGAGGTGCGGGTAGCTTGAGGATAAGCTACGGACGCGGAATAACACTACCACCGCAACGCTCTACGATCATAGTAAACCAGGACCTACGGTTTAAAGTGGATTCGAATCACTACAAACTTCCATTGCCCGCCGTGGCTCGAACCCATAACCACGGTATGAACGATAGCCACTCGGCCATCAGGTCCCTGTGTGTATTTGTACAAATACACACACACGATTATATATATATATATATAAAATAATTGCGTATTTTATGTATAGACATTAAATATTTATTTAAATTTTCATCATTTATTTATATTTTCCATTTCCTTCTATTAGGTCACACTCTCCCTTTATATACCTTGTTCAAATTTTCAATCGTTCATAAATACTTCTTATTCCTCCCACTCACAAATGCATTTTTGATGCATGATTTGCCTTGCAGTGGAGGACACTGAATACAGTTTTTCAAAATATTAGTTCAGTAATTAAATTTAGTTTTTTTTAAATTTAAGTTGCATATATCTACCCATAGATGGCGCAGGATAAACTTAAAAAGAATGAATGAAAATTATTTATAAAAAATTTTGCAATATAGTGTAAAAAGTAGGAATTGACTTAAAAATTTTTTTTTTTTATATTACTTGTTTTGCGTATTTTCAAAAATTCGTAAAATTATCGCTTGAATATTCTTTAAATAATAATTATAGTTAGTATTTTCTAAAAATGAAATACCATCTCAAATTATTTATATACGATCAATATAATTTTAAGATGACATTTTCCAGACATATTAGTTCCTTTTTTTTTTACCAGTGTAATATTTTTAAAAATCCAATCGATCTGCCTGTATCACGCAAGGCCTTCACTTTCTTAATGTTCGAAAACAGAACAAAGCTTCTTGAACAAATAAGGGAAAATTTCTCCTTTCATTATTGAGGAGAAAGTTTCCTGCCTTTGGAAAGATACTTTAGTCAGAAGAAAGTTTCTTGCTACTTTTTTATGGTTTCTTGTACAAAACAACTTTCTTATTACTTTTTTCCCCCTGGAACTTTACTTTCAAAGGAATATAAATTTCCAAGAACACAGAAAGGAGGAATGTATAGAAAATCATAAATGTGATGTCTGTACTGTCATACACATTTGTACAGAAAAGTATACAGAATTACAGACCAGTAATATTATTAATTATTTAAAAGTATTCATGTTTTAAGACGAAACCACAAAGGAGAACATATATAAAACTATGAATAAAACACTGCAGTAGAAAAAAAAGAAGATATACAAATTTGAAACAATCCACCATTTTATGCAAGCTCTTGCCTAGAAGAACTATTCTGTAGTATATGCATATTTTAAAATTAATACGGAAAAAGAGTGTGTAATTATGTATCTATCTTTTTTTTTTTTCCCTGATATTTAAGCAGTGTTGGTCATTTGTTCATTGATATATGTGGATGTTAATTAGTTATGCAAATCGTCGATAGAATTTTTTTTATAAAAATTTAAGGTCTTTGTTAATAAAATTAATAAAATTTTTATTCATTTAAAGTCGAACTTTATGTATATTATTTATATTATAGAAACTACAGATACAATTGCCCGACTCGTGACTCAGTGGCAACTCGCACAGCTAGAGAGCATTAGTCCAACCCTCTGGAGCTTTGTTGCAGACATTATTTCAAAAAACGAGGAGACTCGAGGGAATTTATGATCTCCAGCATCTTGTCTCGTCAGTCGCTCTAACTGGTAGAAGTTTTCTCTAAGGCTCTCTCTCACTAAGACGCTCTAGGTTTTTCTCTTTACATAATAGAAGTTTTCTCGCATACGATATGCAAATGTGGGGGTAGTTTCCTTATAAGAGTCCACCCGGAAGACACTGTTCTTCTTCTTCAATGACACGGAGCCAAGTCAGACTTCTATCTACCAATGCTCCATCACAACAGAAGTTGCCCACCTTTTCTCTTCTTCCATGAGACCACACTTGAACTTGATCTAGATATTGCAGTCTACCAAGTGAGATAAAAAAAAAAAAGTTTCGTCTTATCTACTAATGAACACTTTGGATTTTGAATGAATTTTTTTGAAATATTTTTCTATTTTTAATATATATTGTTGTCGTGACTAATCCTCAATGTCCAGCAGCTCGGGACGGACGCCTCATGAGTAGTCTACTCATGGATGGATGGGGGGTAAGTTCTGTTGTGATGGAGGACTGTAGGTAGAAGTCTGATTTGGCTCCGAGTCGCTGAAGATGCAGGGCAATGCCTTCAGAAAGGACTATCCAGCATTTGCGTGTCGTATGGGAGAAAAAAACCTCGGAAAACTCCCACCAGGTTGTCTGACACACGAGGCAAGTTGTTGAACATCACAAACGCCATTGAGTTTCGTCGTTTTTGCTGTTTTGACGCTTCGTTTTTTCTTCCTTTCAGTCCCTACAACGATGCCGCCAGCGGATTGAACCCCAACCCTAATGCTTACCATTGAGCCACGAGTAGGGCTATATATATATTTCGGTTGGCATTAATTCTGAGACCCATGGAAAAGGATTGTAGTGCAAAGGCTACTTTGTGGACTTTGTTAAACAAATTGATTGTGATTCCAATGCTAGTCTCTTTTTTTCTATTACATTGCATGTGGATATTATACATACGTCTGGCGGAATTTGCTGCAATGTCTACTTTCAGAAACTCCGTGTAGATCTTGAAGAGACTCATGTGTAAAACATCTCGCCTAGATAACGATAACAAATTGCCAGATGGGAGCTTTACAGGTTGCGTCTCATCCGACACGAAAATTCTGGGTAAATACCATTCAAAGGAAGGTAATCTCCCGGAAGGTATCTCCTCCCCTCATTATCTATTCGTCCCGTACATAATGGCAACACGAGGCCCACCGATGATGAGAATAATAATATAGAATTATGGATAGCATTCCTGACAAAGCAACTTCAAGGATAAATGTGAAGGGAGGGAACATTCACACATAGTCCTTAGTACATCTTATGCATCGTGACTTCTATTATTCATACAAATCACCTAACGGTATAGTGATATCATGGAAAAGTTTGAAAAAAGGAAATAAAGGAATAGTTATCGAATGTTGTTCTAATGCAGCTGGCAATACAGAGACAGTTAATATTTATGCCATAAGCAAGGGCTGCACCGCTGTTACTCATTTGGCACCATCCAGGGGGCACTTATAGCTTGAAGATAGGCTACGGATGCGGTAACATTCCCCCCCCCAAAGTTCTACTATCACATTAAACCGGGATGTAAAGTGGATTCCGAACCACTACAAACATCCATCCAGACTCGAACCCGAAGCCTGTGGAACCGAGCGCTAGTCACTCGGCTATCAGCCCCCCACCCTCCTCCCCCAGTCAGTTATCGAATGTTAGATGAGTTTTGCGTAGGAGACATAGTAAAAGCCGTTTCAAGTTTTAATAAATGTTTAAATGGTCTTGTTGCACTAGATTTGGCGTAATAAAGGCTCAAATGAAAAACTAGTTAAAAAGGAGGGCAAATTAAAAATATTTTATAAGCTGTTTCTGGTGTGAATATAATTTTTATTGGCTAATTATTTGGAGCTTGTTGCAACAAGCATTATTTTATAATCAATTACGAAAGTTTTTGAAAAGAGGGTTTTTTTACAGAAAAACGTAAATGCAAAAAATTGAAAACAAAAAAAAACTATTTTGATACTATGCATACAATCAAAAAAAAAATTTTTTTGTAATTTTGAAATAACATTGATATATTTTCAGAATACATATAAATAATAACAATTGTGTTTAAAAAACTGTTAAATGCTTAACAATTACTGTTAAAGATTTTTTAAAACTGCTTTAAAATTTTTTTTTTAACACTCGTTTAACTCGTTAATTTCTAACGAGTTAAACGAGTGTTAACAGTATGTTAAACGAGTTTTAATTGTTAACTCTCGTTTAACTTGTTAACACTCGTTTAACTCTTGTTAAATAAAAATAAAAAAATTTTAGTCAAATTTAAATATCCTAATTTATATAGCAGTATATGTTTTATATGCCTTTAGTATAAATAATATATATATCTTAGTATATGTCTTTCGTTTCTTACATTTTATTTCTATAATTCACAGATTAATATTTAAAATTTAATTTTTGTATTTCAACCAATTCAAATTTTAAATGTTTTCCACTTTTCCCCCATATAAGTCATAGAAGCCCATTTAATTTGAATAAAATTTAAAAAATATAATCATTCTTTTTAATATTTGAGATAGAAAATAAATATCTCATATAAGATTCAAGTAGATACTAGAATTATTTTAAAATTGTAATTTAAATTACATTGAATTTATAAATATTGAATGAAAACAATAACACAGACCAACTATGAGTTTAAAAACCTTATTAAAACAGTATCTTTCAAAATAAATCTCAACAATTTATACATTCATATTTAAATAACATTCATATTAGTTTATCAGTCGTTTACAAAATGACTAGCTTTCACTTTTTGTTTCTTAATAAACATGCAAGATATTTCATTTCATTATATTACATTAAATAAATCCATTTTTCTTTCATACTTTACTTAAATCAAAACTAATTCAGCAAAAAACACAATATATATAAACAAAATATTTAAGAAACTCAAAACCTTCAATAAATTCTTAAAAATACTGCTTAGAAATAGCTGTAACAATTTATATTATGAACTCTTTTTTTTTAAGGATTAAATATTTTCTCAAAACTTATTACTAATCTATTTTCATATCTTGTTACATTTTTCTATTTTTTAAGTTTTGAACAAAATAATGAATTTCTGCTTTATTATATGTTATTTCTGTTACATCTAAACTAAAATTTCTCTGCTTTGAAAAATTTGTTTATGTATCTTTAAACAATATGATATCAATCATTTGTTATTGAAATAAGATTTGATTTTAAGATTTTTGACTTTTTTTTAAAAGACAAATTTAAGAATAACAAGCATTTATTTCGCTCCCAAAGTATAAAAATTAATAATTTTTGCATTTATTGATATAATAAATAAAATAAAAGGGTATAAATTTCAAATTAAGATTTGAACTGAATTTTTATACTTTTGAGATTTAAAATATCTTTGCCAATGTGACTAGAATTAAATTTAATAAGAGGAAGAACAAAATAGGTTTAGAGAAATACTATTACTTTAAAATTATGATGCATTTTGTATGTAATAGTTATGAAAAATATTCACATTTTAGAAAATTTGTCATAAAACTCTGTAGTATTTAAATTTGTAGTTTCATATTTGTAAAAAAGGAAAATAGCTAGCTATTTATTCCTCTCTATTTTGTCAGGCACTTTAATAATTAACATTGTTCAATTGTCAACGAACGAAATTCTAAAATGAATTTTCTTTGAATGAATTTTGTAATTTAAATTAATTCCTAATTTAAATGAATTTTCTATTAAATGAATTTCCCTAATTTAAACGAATTTTTCTATTTGGTTTTTTTTTTACTTTTAAATGAATTTTCTATTAAATGAATTTTTAATTTAAATGAATTTTTAATTTAAATGAATTTTCTTTTTAAATTAATTTCTAATTTTGTCTGTTATATAAATTCATTTTAATAGAAAATCACATAAAAGTTTAACACAAATTTACATATAAAATAATATAAATTGATAAAATAATTCAGCATTTTAATACAAAATTATATTTAAATTACAATATTGATTGATTTAAAAACATTTGTAATGACACAAAAAAAAGCATTATGAATCTCCATATAAAACAATGAATAACTTTAAACAATATTGAGAATTAAATTTTTTTTTACATCTTAATATTCCATTCATAAAATCCTCAATCAATGAACTCCAACAATGAAAAGTATGAATACATTAAAAAGTATAATAATGTCATTTATAAAGCTTATTACGATGATTTTCTACGGAATGATTTTTTCCTTTACTGGAAAGAAAAATTTAAAAACAACATGTAGTCCTTCCTTTTGAATTCGTTTATCACTTTTACAGACTAGATGACGATTCAAATGAAGTCGGCGAATTCGTTCAATCCCAAGATTCGTTCTTTTAATGATAGATTATCAGACTCCATGGTTTCGTGGCAGATCCACGGCAAATGAAAAGGCAGAGTGTATATGCGCCGGCAACAGAGGGCGCACAACCCATGCCAGCTGACACAACACCTATGACAGTGAAACGGCTGTCTTGGAGCCAATTACTAAAGGACCACTGAGTCACCCTATAGTGTCAGAAAAGCGGACAGAGGGTTAATACTTTTGTATAAGCTCAATTATAAACAATAAATTATTCAATTCCTACTATTAGCTCACACTCTCCCTATATATATCTTGTTCAAATTTTCAATCGTTCATGTAAATACAATATCCACTCAAGTTCAAATTTTTTGAACTCGTAGGATGACTGATGTTAATACAGTTTTTCAAATATTAACTAGCAATTAAAATTTCACGAATTCATTTTGGTATATTTTTATTTAAGTTGCATGTACCTACCGATAGATGGCTTCAGAAGTAACTTTTATTTATATAGATTTTACAATAAAGGTAAAAAATGAAAATGATTTGTAAAATTTTTTTTTTTATATTGTTTTGTTTTTTATAAGAGAGTAATTAGGCTTGCATCCTGCATATGGAATTTATATTTGATAACCAAAAAAAAGGAAGAGAATAAATTTTTTTTTTTAGTGTCGAACAGACACTCCATAAAAAAAATGTGGTGTG